>JAJODA010000386.1:0-31213 GCA_021730345.1 Fusarium cicatricum
GCCAGAGGCGATGGGGTAATCTCTTTCCGAGGCAAGACGTCCGATCCCCTTGGCTCATGATCAACAACTTCATCATCATCATGGTCAATAGTAGGAGTAAAATATAAGGAACAATGCGTCGACTGTAATGTCAGCCTGGACCATGAGGAACGAACCATGCGCTTGAGACGGACAAGCACGTACTAGTAGAAGAAAGACTCATCTTTTGGTCTTATTCGGTATGAACGAGTCTCTTGTGAACGCATGTATCCAATGGTCTTGGTCGATATTCAATGACATTCATCAATCCATCATAAACGTGGTGCCAGCCGATGAGAAGATGGCCCATCGTGGGATGAGGGAGAATGGGGCTTGGAAGCTGTTTGGCCCATTTCGGGCGCCCCCGGTAGCTGTACCTGCAGGAACGACGGCTTCCAGGTACCACCGGCGCGTAGCTCCGCCGGACCAGGGCGCTAGGGGTACCTGCCTTGAGTCTGGCTCAGGCACGCGGCAGAGGTACTCCCTCCAGCTTACCGTAGGACGTAGGTTCACTTTCTCCTTGCATGCAGGATTTCACCCACTAAACCTAACGACCCCGAATAAAACAGTCCTGGAACATCTTTCCCAGTGGGGATAAACCCAGTTCGGTCAATGGCCAGTGCTCGTCCGGCCGGTGGATAGCACGAGACGCCAACGGACGGGGCTCCACACCCAGCCCAAGTCTCATCTCGTCAATTTCGCGCTGGCGCCCGAGTCTTTGAGTCTGAGGTGGGATTGAACTTGCTTGGTTGAGGTGTCCGGGTTCTGGGTTGTCCACCTCGAGCGAGCCCAGCTGTTTCTGCTGCCCTGCGCGCCTGTAAAAGTACCCAAGATTCGTAGTGGTACTATTATTCCATACCCAGGTCTCCTTCGACCCTTCCAAGGTTCCCTCTTCCTTCTCCTCCACCACCAACCAACCCCTTCGAGCGCGAGCGCGGCCCCAACTCAAACTCGCTCCTCACACCATTTGCTTCTGGCTCGCCCAGAGCCTTTTGTTGCCCTCTAATCCACCGCTGCCCATTCATTTCCTCTCAGATCGTCTTCATCAGCCTCGCCTGTTCCTCTCTCTTTTGAGGCGTTGGGTTGTAGCGCGATCGTGGTGAGCGTATGAGTGTCGATCTTGTCTCCTACAACCTCGTTCAGCTCCATCTGTCGCCTATCGCATAGAAAAAAGGGAGCCCGTTAATTAGCTGCTGCAGCACCACCATCAAGCAGCCGCAGCAACAACAACAACAACAACAACAAAAAAACAATACGGGCAATCGTCTGCCAAGTGCCAACACATCCAACGTCGACCGCCCCCCTAATCTGCTTGTCGCGCCAATACCTGTACCTCACTCCTGGGTCTGTCCCGCCGAACAGGTTCGATAGACGAAAAAAATTGAAATCGCTTCGAGACATCGAGGAATCGCACTTTACCGACCGAGATTGTACGCGCACAATGAGATAGCAGAGACTCTCAAGACTCATTGGTATCTTGAAACGGTTCCCCGTGCTGGTCGCTTACAACTGCTCCCCTGGAGCTTCTCGATTCGCCAGCCGCGTCTAATACCCCGGGCCTTGCGTCCCCCCGAAAACCTGTGGTCTGAAACTGCCAGCTATCTCAACCTGCATATTCGCGTCGCCGCCTGGTTTTTTTCGAGCGCCACTGCCAAAAAACCTCTGTTCGCTCACGCCGTTGAGTTGTGCTCACGACACTGCCAACGATACTCAATTCAATCGACTTTTAACGCGTTTGGGCGTGGAAGATGTCGTCGGCTGCCCTGCAAACGGCCCCCCATCAACACACCGCTCTGGCCTCGTCTCCCTTGGCTACACCGTCTAGCCGCCAGTACAGGCCCTCTCACTCATCCCCTACTAGCCAGGCGTACAATGCCCAGCAGACCGCGACCGCCTCCCCAACTTCGCGACGACCTCCCTCACGCAAGACAAGCGACAGTGCTCCTTCACCTGCTTATCATTTAGCCCCCGGCTTCGGCTCCCCTGCCACCGCTACCGCGTCCAACGAACAAGACCCGTCTGCGTCTGACCGGCACGGCAATATGCCTCCCGTCGCGCCTCCTCGGACCTCGTCCAACCACCAGAGTGGTAGCTCGCGGAGAGCACAATACTCAAACGAGAAAATGTCCAACTCTCCCCGTAGGGGCCAAACTGATCAATCTCGAACCGGCTCCCGTGGTGATTCGGCTGCCCTCGCAGATAACGGCCATCGGAGTAGCAGGGCTGATGCTGCTGCCCGAGCTAGTAGCAGAGACGGCAAGGCCGCCACGACCACCATGCCCATCCGATCCGCCCACAGTACGCCCTCGAGATCTGTCCACGAAGCCACTGACAGCCTAACCAAGGCCATTGCAGCTGCCCAAGATGCCAACGGCCGGGATCGAAATCATGCCACAAATCAAGAAGTTGACGATGACGATGCCGCTGCACCACCCCCCGTAGTTGCGACGGGCGATAACCACAACGAACAACGAGGGCAACGGAGCCGGCATGACCACAGTCGAAGCCACAAGGGCACCACGAAATTTGGCGACTTCATCTTGGGCAACACCATTGGTGAGGGTGAATTTGGCAAGGTCAAATTGGGCTGGAAGCAGGACAGCAGCGTCCAGGTGAGCTTGGTTTCTGTAGTTTTGCTTTTTTCTTCTTTTTTTTCGGGAAGAAAACTTGGACTAACGACGCGCCATAGGTTGCTATCAAGCTTATTAAGAGAGACAGTGTTGGCGGCAACCCATCTCGATTCGCCAAGATCTACCGCGAGGTTTCCATTCTTCGTCGGGTTCAGCACCCCAACATCGTGCGACTCATCGACAAGGTCGAGACCGATAGACACATTGGAATCATTCTCGAGTACGCGTCTGGCGGTGAGCTATTCGACTACATCCTGAATCACCGATACCTCAAGGATAATGCCGCTCGCCGCTTGTTTGCCCAACTCGTCTCGGGTGTGGGCTATCTTCACAAGAAGGGAATCGTTCACCGAGATCTCAAACTAGAGAACCTCCTTTTGGATCGCAACCGTAACATCATTATCACCGACTTCGGCTTTGCCAACACCTTCGATGCCCATGAAGATTTATCGACTGAGGAGGAGCTTAATCTTACCGACAGGGAATTCGTGAAACGAATGGGTCTGGACCGCGTAAAGGACAACGGTCATAGGAAGGGTGACCTCATGCAGACGAGCTGTGGAAGCCCCTGCTATGCTGCCCCTGAGCTGGTCGTCAGTGACTCCCTCTACACCGGACGAAAGGTGGATGTCTGGAGTTGTGGTGTCATCTTGGTAAGTTGGTATCCATGGAGTGTAATCGACTGTTTCGCTAATCGCGTGTTTGCAGTATGCAATGCTTGCAGGATATCTACCCTTCGACGACGACCCAGCCAACCCTGAAGGCGACAACATCAATCTGCTGTACAAGTATATCGTGACGACGCCTTTGACATTCCCCGAGTATGTCACTCCCCACGCACGAGATCTCCTCCGTCGCATCCTTGTCCCGAATCCCCGCAAGAGAGCCGATTTGTTTGAAGTCGCTCGTCACAGCTGGTTGAGCGAGTATGCCAACCTCGTCGAGTTCATCACCAGCTCGACAACATTACCATCGGACGTTACGAACAACGGGGGTGCTTCAGACGACTACGGCGAGGCCCCGACTCTGGCCAGAAGTTCCTCGGTCCGCGAAGCAACCAAGCACAAGCAGTCTCATCCTCCAGTGGTTGGAGGTCTGGCCAAGACTCATGGAAACATTGACCCCGAAGCTGAGTCTGGCCACCGCACTCCCAAGGATGCCAAGCGCCGAACAGTTCAGGTTGAGTATGTGGCGCCCACCACCAAAACCCAGCGTGGTGCTGAAGCGGCGGCGTCCGCCCCTAAGCCTGGTAGCCGTTCTGGTCCGCAGACACCTGCTGATGCGCCTGGGCTGTCTACCGAGAAGCCGCTGCCTCGGGAGCCTCCACTATCAAAGGACAATGCCTCAAGAACGACACAGTCCAGGCGGCCACAGAGCTCCCACAAAAACCCTGCTCCCACGAGACCGAGCCGTGACACGCGCGCCACCTCCGACAATGCGTTCATGACCGGCATTAGCACTGCTCCTCGGCCACAAACTGGAGGCTCCATGCAATCATCAGTCTCGATGGGCCTGCAATCCCGTGGCAACTATGGCCAGCCCGCGCCCCCCACCATTGCCGACACGAATGCCCAGGGCCGAATCCAGCAACCCTCTAACCCCGAAGACGAGGAGAATATGGCCAAGAACGTCGGCAGTGTCCCTCCCAAGGTGATGAAGATGACGACTTTCCAGAACGAGACTAAGCGTGAAGGAAGGGGTCACAAGAGGTCCAATACACTGGGAGATCTTGGCAACAAGATTATGGGTCGTAGTGGATCCATCTTCGGTGGCCGTTCTAAGAAGCGGCCAGAGCAGCAAGCAGACAAGTCGCGAAAGTATCCCCCCGTTAGCATGTCTAACACAATGCTCCCTGGCAGCGAAGAGCCCGGCCCAAGGCCATCAATAGATTCAAAGGCGTCGCGTCGATCTTTCTCGCTGGGTCTTGGTAAGAAGCGGAGTGGCAGCATTCCCCGCTCTCAAGGTTCTAGCGATAAGCAGGATCGCCGGCGATTCTCTCTGGTTCCGCCATTCAAGGCCAAGGGGCTAGGCAAGGATCACGGCAGTGCAACGGCATCCGAGGCAGATTCTCAACAAGACCTGCCCATCCAGAATCCTCGCAATGAGCAATTGAGGGGCTACAGCGCCCATGATGAGCCACGACACAGCGAGCCGTACTTTGACGCTCCCTACGAGCAGGTTCAACAACAGGACACTGCCCACTCGAGCCCCGTCTACAACCAACGCTACGCATCCGCTCAACAAGATGGCAGACGACCCAGTGCAATCCCACCGTACATACAAGCTGGTGCCCACCTGAACACTGGTTCCGAGTCCTCCATGGATATGAGGCGACCTCCTACCGACCCTCGATCTCGACCATACCAGGGAGACTTTACCGACTCCGAGGGCTACGACGGACGTCCAGTGGGAAGCAGCCGGGGAAACCGAGGAGTACTCCATAAGAACCACAAGCGATTTACAGACGCCTACGAGCAGGATGACTACAGGGGACACGAAGGAAGCAGCGGAGCCGCAAAGCGAGTCATGGACTTTTTTAGGAGACGCGGCAAGGCGCGAGGCGGTGAAGACCGTTGAAGAAAGCATGCGAGTAGCACCCGGAGTTTACGGCGTACCGACTCAGTTTGAGAATCTCTTGCCAGGAAGTTTCCGCACCAATGTTCCAAGTTGGATGCAATAATAGTCATTGTCTATTTACTTTTTTGCCGGGACGTACATCATCACCATACATATTCAGCTACCAGTAATGAGGGACGACGCCGAGGGCTCTCGATGATGCCCTTTCGCAACTTGGAGACCACCCGGGGTTGGTCCTTTTCACGCACTCACATTACGGCGCAAAGGGAGACAAGACTGAGATGGGGTGGTGATCCCCGGTGGTTTTACATAAATCTTAGTCGACATGGAAAGAAAGTCTGTTAGTCGAGAGCGGCTGATGGGAGCAGAGCACAGGCTGGATGACCTTGCGCTTTCTGGGTCCCAGGCGCCGGGAAAGGGGTTTATTTTATCTTTTATCTGTTTGTTCTTATACACGCATCTCAATGTTGTCTTACGGGCATTAGCGATGGGCGAGAGTTAGTTACCGAGAATGAAGTGGTTTTGGGGGCTTCGATTCGGCACATTCGAGTTGTTTGAATTCAGGAGGTGGAAAGTGATTACAGTGAAGAAGCCGTGGTACGCGGAGCCGCCATATATCGTAAACTAGACATAACTACAGGCGGTTGAGGAGGAAATCTATGTAGAAATGAACAGTTGGTGGAAACCAGAGTTGCCTGTGAATCGCATGACTTGCGTTATTGGAGAGTTGATGTTCCAAAAACTCAACTGCGTGTCTGGATACATCGTGGCAGAACGTCGCCGCCACGGACGTCAACACCATCTTGGGCCTGGTAGCATAGAAAGATGTCGAACTAAAGGCGGGTGAGTTTGACCTTACTATTCTTGACGTAAACATTACACTGGGGCCTAGGCGAGTTGTTTGATTGTTGGGTAGCCTTTCAATTCGGCTTTGTTAGGGGGTTCAGCAAGTTGTAATCTGACAATATTGGTGTTTAGAGACCGGATCTTATGTCTTGACAACCTGGAAGTTTGCGTATGTTACCAACAGGGCTGCGTTTGACTTGATGTACCTTATTATGGTTGGCTTGAGAACGCGGTCGACACTACTCCGTAGATTAGGTAGGATTAGATGAGAAGTACTGGCAAGGCTGGAAACTGCAAGGAAGGGGATACTAGGATAGTCCAACTCGCATCGGTTACTTGGAAGGGATTACCTATGTAGTAAATGAGCAAGGGTAAGTGCACATGATAGAAGTAGAGGTTGATAAGGCCTTCTTATACCTCTGGATCTCAAACCAGGCGAGACTGGGTGGATATGCTTCATTTTATTATCAGACGTTTCGGGACTGTTTTTGAGCTAGAGTCAACGCTTCGTCTTGTGAGCTTGGCCCGGTTTATCACTTCACATAACTCAACCAGACTGAACTCTGCCCTGGAGGCCACCGCGTTTGCGCCGAACACCGCCGGAATATTAACCATCTCCGGCTCGGATTTGGCTTTCGGCCGTGCCCACTTGCCGGCCATTCATGAGGCACTCTAGACTTGATACGCTGCGGATTGTTGGTTAGTGGAGATTGGCTGTTACGTTTGTTACGTCACTTGGTGATGCGAAGGGTGAACGGTTCTGTTGATGAGTCTTGATTCTTTAACTTTGCCCCTTGTCTATCTGGATAATACTACACTCGTATTGAGGTTTGGAGCAATTGGCCATGTTCCTGGGACGTTGGCAGCCACAACGCCAGGCATGCAATGCAGGTGAAGAGACCACAGCTGGCTTACTAGCTTAGACTTCTCTATCGCTTGGGAGCGGATTTTTATTATTAGGGAGACATATTTTACAAGTAAACCAACCGAACTCTCAATACTCTTATTATAAAATTATGGCAATTTCCAAAGAAATACATATGAAATCTGCTCACACGCTCGTGTTTTCCTTCACCGGCTTTGCCAGGAATTTTAGACAATTGGCTTGTTCAACGACTCGAGGTCCCTGTCGATCTTTTGCCATCCTGGACCCGCTATGACAAGCCAGCGTCTCTGAGACTGGAGCCGTGCCAAGCAGACTCGGCACGCCAGTTCCGAGAAGACGGGGATATCGACGATAAGCTTGTTACTGTAGCCCGCCCTACGTATGTACCTACAGTAGAGTGTCTAGAGTGTCCCCAGTAGCCTGTTTGTTGGAGCGCTCGCGTGGGAGGTCAGGCAACCAAAGCAGGCCTCCCTGACTGTTTGTCTGTGTGTTTCTGATTGATTTTCATCTAGTCTGTCACGTTTGAGATCATAGTCATGTTGGAAAATGGTAGCAAGTCGAGAAAAGAGTCATACAATCGCCGCCAGAAGAGTCCAGATGCTGTTGCAGGTGGAGTCTCTGTCCAGCTGGGGCTTGTACAGCCTCACTTTGCCCCTGTCGCTTCAGACAGCCAATCAAGCCACTGAATCCACTG
Organism: Fusarium cicatricum; assembly: GCA_021730345.1. NCBI lineage: Eukaryota > Fungi > Ascomycota > Sordariomycetes > Hypocreales > Nectriaceae > Fusarium > Fusarium cicatricum. Next base: position 7,652 of record JAJODA010000386.1, read on the forward strand.
TTTCACTCCCCGTTTTAGCGGGCTTCCTCAGCGCTGGTCAACGACATCATTGCGCCTCTGGGGATAGCTCACAGTGGGCTCGTCTCCACCAACGCCACAGTGAGCAAGGTCATTCATTGTTGCTTGTCCTCGATCTGGGAACTTGGTGCATCTGGGAAAGACCCGACCGCTCCATTCGCGCTTCCGCCTTAAAGCCAAGGTCTTGGCCTCTTGGCCAACTTCTTCCCTCACTTACATCCTTCACTTACACCTCAACCTCCGTCCAAAGACAGCTTATCTATCACTGCTGATAGATACCGTACACTCGCGTATTTGCCAACAAGAAACCTGTTCGATGAAGGAAACCTCATCGGAATCCCCCGATATAGATGGCAGTCGCTCTGGTGCACAACCCGCAGCGAATGCATTCTTGCCGCCTTCTTCCACAGCTCCTGAAGGTGGCAACCCTCTCGGCGTGAATCAACCACCCGATCACGAGGAATTCGACGAAAAGAAACGTCCCAAGAAATTCAAGGGCAACTCGGGCCAAAATGGTTCCTCCATGCTCGAGATCCCATCTGCTGGGCATGTCCCGTCTCATGCATCTTCTCAAACTGCACGGACGGGGTCTCTCGTAGAGACTCCCCCCAAGGCCGAGGAGCCAACTCAAGAGAATACACCTTCAACCAAAAAGACACGTTTTATAGACGAGATCCGCCGCAATACCCGGCTGGCCGTCACCTACAGCTGGCTCAATGTCTTGCTCGTCTTTGTTCCCGTCGGTATTGCCGTCTCCCAGATCGATGGCATACATGGCGGTATCGTGTTCGGAATGAACGCCGTTGCCATTATCCCTCTGGCTGGGTTATTGGCCTTTGCGACCGAGTCCGTGGCACGCAAGATGGGCGATGCTCTCGGCGCCTTGCTTAACGTCACCTTTGGCAATGCTGTTGAGCTTATCATATTCATTATTGCTCTCGAGAAGAACGAACTCCGAGTCACGAAAGCCGCATTGCTGGGTTCCATCTTGGCTAACCTGCTGCTCATCTTGGGCATGGGTTTCTTCCTCGGTGGTCTTCGGTATCGAGAGCAGATTTACAACAGCACCGTCACCCAGATGAGTGCTTGCTTGCTCAGTCTAGCTGTCACCAGTCTAGTTCTACCCGTATGTCATGCCTGTCGTTGTGTATATATCCGTCTTGTACTGACAGCTCATCCAGACCGCTTTTCACGCTTCATTTAGCGATCCGGCTCTTGCTGATGCTCAAACGCTCAAGATCAGCCGCGGAACCAGTGTGGTAAGTATTGAATGCTGCTTTCCTATCTAAAACTCACATTAACAAATTACCAGATTCTTCTCCTCGTCTACGTTATCTATCTCCTTTTTCAGCTCAAGTCCCATGCATACATGTACGAATCGACACCTCAGCACATTGTTGATGCCGAATCGACTCCTGGTCCTGCTGCCGGTTGGTTGGATTCATCGAGTTCTGATAGCAGTTCATCTTCGAGCTCAGATTCCTCCGACTCCGATTCTTCCCATGGTACCATGCGCAAGAAGATGAAAAAGGTCCTTCGACGACGACGGAGGTCTAGTAACACCTCCGCCGACACTGCCGACACGGAGGCAGCTCGTACCGCTTCTTTCACTACTTCAAATACATCCCCTCGCGAAGAGGCTTCTGAGCCGTCAGCTTCTCAACGCCGGATTCCCCGATTCCCATCCTACGAAGGAAGTGAACAAGTCATTGATGAGGAGGATGAACCCCGTCGGTCCAGACGTCACCGCCATCGCCGGCATAGGTACCGCAAGAACAAGAGACGGGACCTCGAATCCGCTGAGAACGGTGGCGATGGAACACGGTTACAGGGCCAATTACCGGAAAATGGCAAGCAACCACGAAATGAGGGCGAGCCTCGCCGTGTCGACTTTGCCGTACCAAACGAGCCCGAGGTTGGCCCCTCGAGCGGAGGCCGGAGACCATTTCCTGTCTTGAGAGGAATGTCTGTCAAGAATCTGGCACCCACGGTCTTCGTTGAGAAGCCAGAGCCAGGAGTTCCACCTCCCGCTCCTGCTGGGCCTATCCCCCGTGTTCGTTATGGCATTCGACGCACCAACTCGCTCCCAGACCGCCTTAACAACCAGATTCGACCCCCCGGTGCCATGCTACCTGCACAAATTCCTTTGGCGGCATTGAATGCCGCCGGCGCTCAAGGTGCTGATAGGGATGATGACGAGCTCGAGCATCTTTCTCAAATCGGCTCCGTTGTCCTTCTCGTTGGGTCGACTGCTCTGGTGGCAGTCTGCGCCGAGTTCCTTGTCTCCTCTATAAAGGAAGTTGTTTCTTCTGGCGTTAGTGAGGTATTTTTGGGCCTTATCGTTCTTGCCATCGTGGGTAACGCTGCAGAACACGTTACGGCCATTACGGTTGCGATGAAGAACAAGATGGATTTGGCTATTGGTGTTGCTGTTGGCTCCTCGATTCAGGTAAGGCGGGCATATTACTTGTGCATTGTGGTATTGAAACTAACTATTGGTGCCTAGATTGCCATCTTCATCACGCCGCTCGTTGTCATTCTGGGCTGGATTATGGACCGTGATATGACGCTGTACTTTACGCTCTTTGAGACAGTCTGTCTCTTTGTGTCGGCCTTTATTGTCAACTTCTTGGTTCTGGATGGGAGGAGCAACTACCTTGAAGGTGCACTGCTTTGTGCGGTGTACATTATCATTGCCGTAGTTGCATTCTTCTACCCTGATCCGGAAGATGCCAGTGCCTGGGGTAGCTAATCCGGCTCGCCGAGATCTGGACCTGAGACGGTTGGTGAGGGGCATTAAGCAGCACGTCCATGTGTGATGGACATTGCCTAGTCACCGAGGTTTTGGGAGCAGTATTAGGAGCCATCATGCGACATGACGCTCGCTTAGGTAGCTGACAGGCAATACAATGTGGCTATGGCGGATACACTCATCCCGTGGCAGTGTATCAATGAACATGTTTTCTTGGATATTGGCAGATAGGTGAAGCACTTTAGGTATTTGGGGTTCTCGTTACCTTACCTATCCAAGGATATCAAGCGATCCTGCCAGGGCAAGAGTGGAGATAATGAGCCTCTTTCATGGACCTTGCAAACTGTTCTTTTCATACATACTTGAAAACTCCAATACTTAGTCCTCCATCTGTTCCCTGCAACCTTTGTCCAGAGGGGCAGTGCTGCATATGATGGGCTGCTCCCCGCAACGTTGAATTACGGTAACATGCCCAGACGCGAGCCAGGCCCAAAGCGGCGTGGTGTTGGTAAATGATGGTGGCACAGCCACGACTTGAGATCTGCTGATTCATGATATAAAGAGGGTGGCAAGGCGAGGCTAAATTGGATGCCTCTTTGGTAAACAATATTGTTGGTATTGTGTATGTTGGGTTGCTTTTGTGTCGTTCATGACCCAGACTTCAAAGGTTGCATTTGTTTGCGTCACTGTCTCAACCTTGTTTTAGCTCCTTACATCGACAACAAAGCTACAACTTGACCATTTCATCACAAAGCATCGACTCTCAATAATCACTTCAGATACATCTCGCTATGTGCTTTGGTAGCAAAAACGAGCGCGTCAGCGAGCCAGCGCCGCGTCCAGCTCAGAGGCCGGCATCGTCCCAGAGCCATGGAGACGTCAAGCAGAGCAAATATAACCCCCAGAATGACCCGAATCAATGGACTGGAGAGTCGAGTTACACAGCGCCGCCTGGACCTCCGCCTGACAGGAAGCAGGCTTCAGACTTCGCGCCTCCTTCAGGACCACCTCCAGGACAGTCTTCATCCCAGCAATACGCTGCTCCGTCTGGGCCACCGCCAGCGCAGTTCTCATCGCAACAATTTGCTCCTCCGCCAGGACCACCACCAGCTGCGGCTGCCCAGCCCAAGCATGACTGGGAGGTAGCCGTGCCGGATACCTCATTGTTCCCTCCACCGCCAGCAATCTTCAGCGGCTATGATAGATCACCAACAAGCAATGCCACAGAAGAAGATGCCATTGCCGGTGAGGACTGGTGCCAGGCGTATCCCCTGACTCAGCCCCTCTACCTTGATCACATCGGAAGATCAGCTCTTCAGGCAGGCAACGTTCGTCTGATGGAACCCACGGGCTTCAATGGCCAGCTCACATGGGTCAGCCCCGGCCATTGGACAGGCTGGACAAGGAGGAATTCGCCTGATCGCTGCATCATCGGCTACCCGCCCCTTTACTCTGTCACTGAGCACGATCCCATCCGCCTGGGCCAGCCCAAGACCATCTATTATGAAGTCAAGATTGCTCGCGACAGCCCCGAAGTCTTCCTCGGTCTGGGCTTCACCGCTCTACCCTACCCGTCTTTCCGCATGCCGGGCTGGCACCGCGGCAGTCTAGCAGTGCACGGCGACGACGGGCACAAGTACGTCAACGACCGCTGGGGCGGCCGTGACTTTACGGAGCCGTTCCGCCGCGGGGAGACGTATGGTGTGGGCATGACGCTTCGGCCCATCGGCGGGCCCAAGCCCCAGGTCGACATCTTCTTTACTCGGAACGGGACCATGACGGGTGGCTGGGCGCTGCACGAGGAGACTGATGCGGAGCAGGATCTGCCGGTGACGGGACTGGAGGGCTTCCACGACTTGAGCTGTGCCATCGGGACGTATGACGGGGTCATGTTTGAGGCTATCTTTGAGCCTTCCAGGTGGCTGTATAATCCTCATCAGCTGTGATGTTGGAGGACTGGGGCTTTTGTATTTCGCATTCATTATTGCGGCCACAAGATTGTTTGCCTTTGATCGGGTAGATAGACCAAGACACGCGTCCTCTTAATTCGAACTCTATAACTGAATTTATACCCCACCCAGGTACGAGTCGGATGTAAGTCTCTTAGAGGAGCATGTTATTTACGGTTCTGATGGTACCGTGTCTTTAGGTGAATTGCATGGGCCTTCAGGACGTCGATGTTGGTATGATGGACGGGAGTGTCTAAGAGCCACGCTATCAACCGGGGTTGGGGTCCTAACCAAGTTCAGATAATCCAAAAACAACACTTGAAAACAACTGAGTCCTATCCTCAAGCTTGTTACTTATGTTCCGCACCTGTAATTCATCTATTAATCGTAAGGGACAGTAACACTCAAGTTTCTGAATAAATAGGGAATATGTGTTATGCATGTACCGGGGATGCTGAACCCCCCTACTTGCAAACTCCACTGTATCTGCAGGGCTGATAGTGAAGTCGCGGCTTGTGCCTCTAATCTGGCTCAACATATGCCTATGAATCTTTCTACACCACGCAACCATGGAGGTCGACAGCGATAACGCGCTGCTCAGCCGGGTCGCATTGGGCGATGCAGTCGAGCGGTAAGCTTTGAAGCCTGGGAAAGCCCAGAGATCAGCGGATATCTAACGATTCATAGAGATGCTTGGCCCGCCTTGCGCCGCGACATGATATCAAGACTTGATCAGGTACAATCACCTCGTCGCATCCTCGAATGATGAACTGACGCCGCCATTCCCTCAGATTGTGAACGACGAATTTCCCATCCCCCATCTACCTCCTCCTCCACCAGCTCCTCAACCTCCACCAGAAACACACGCGTCTCCGCCGCCATCTTCGCCTCGACCCGACTCCTCCCAGGAAACGAACAAGGAGAATGCGCCCACCGAGTCGTTACCTGCCACGCAGCCCATCGATGGCGCGCTACCCAAGCAAATTGCCGATATGCTTCACGATATCACCAACCACCTCGAGACATTTGAGAACTTTCCACCTCACACGATCCAGCGCCTTGCCGAGCTGGTCCTGCGGCCTCGCGCACACTATAGAGCGCTGGCGCCTTATCTACACGCTGTCGACCGTGTCGTGCAGGTTACATCGGGAATAAATACGTATCCCCTGCCGCCGCCTATCCCCGACATGTCATCGATGCATCTTAATGGCGAGGATGCAAAGGATCCAGCTGTGTCTGTCGCGTGGAGCAATCCCACAACGGCAGCTCTGGGGACGGATGAGGCGTTGGGAGGAGCCTTGCTGACGCCTATTCCGTGGTTGACAAGGCGGAGCCCCGAAAGTGGACATGATACGCCGGGAGCGCAGATTCACAGTGAGAGCACCGAGACTATCGAAGGGCCCAACGGCGTAGGCAGTATCGAGACGGTCTCTGTCAGTGTGAATGGCATTCCGTCAACGGGGCACACGAGAGGGGTTACACAGGGCGAGCTTCTCCGCCAAGAGCAACGAGCCGGCGTTGTCCCTGTGAGCCAGCTTTCACGCGCACAAGAGGCTGCGCACGAGGGGGAGCGCCTTCATACCGAGGAGGAAGAGGACGAGGAGCCTCATGAGGAAGAAGAAGAGACACCACATGCCAGAGGCCCTGAGGAGATTGGCGTCGATGACACCGGCCCTCAGTCTGCAACCACAAGCTTCATGGGTGAAAGCGGCCTAGAGATGCAGGGCATCGACGTGGAGGCTGCGGTTGGTCGAAGGCATGACGACGAGGAACAAAAGATAGAGGGTGCTGTAGACGCGGACGGAGATGCCGAGGGCGAGGGCGAAGCCAAGAGTCCAAGCGCGGAGAGTGTGGGCACGAAGCGAGAAGCGGATCAAGATCTAGAAAGCGAGGCTCCTAAGAAGGTCAAGGAAGACGAGGTCAAGGACGAGAAGAACGACGACACTGATGCCGCTAATGCCAAGGAGGTTGAGGAAGAAGCTGGGGTCAAACCGGAAGCTAAGAAGGAAGCAGCGGGAGAGGAGACCAAGCAAGAAGATGCTGACAAGATGGACACGGACTAGTAAACGGCTCAAGAAGCATTACGATGAATAGCATGATACCACCGGGTCAAAGGGACTATACTTTGCTTGACACTTTAGGGGTTTGAGAGATGTGCTGGTGCATGGTGTGATGAAGTTGACTGGTTTAAACTGGTGGCGAGCTAACTTGAAGCAGCTCATGATTCTTAAAACCAAGATGATGGATGTACAAGGAAGAACGTGACGATGGACGTGTAGTTGTGAATTCTATAAAGCTCAACTGAATATCACATAGCTATAGCTTTCATCAGTTGGTTCCAGATAATAGGGTAGGCTATGAGAGAAACGCGGCGTGTACCAATTTCCTACGAGAGTGTGTCCTCTTTTTGTCCAACCTTAAAGTACAACTAGAATGGAAAGCTAGATTACAATGTTGCATATAGTATATCAACTGCAGGGATATCAGGAACTTATCAAGTCAAACATAGACGCGCATGTTTCTCACCGTATGTTGGTTAGTATTAAGGGCTCGATAGAACATATGGGGAGTCTTGACTGATCAGCCTGTCATTTCTCATGATACCGTTGCTGTGGTAACTGCCGCCATGTCATTTTGATGGGCGGCCCACACACGACCCGCACTTCCAAACATGGCATATACTAGTTGTATTTACTCTAAACAAGGCTTGCCGAAACCATCTACAGGCATCTCCTCGGCGCGCCACCAAGGACTGAAGGTTTCCGAGTTTCAACCTTTGTTTCTTCAGTTTATGGATCGAGGGACTTGCTTTAACGCGACAGAACTGAGGATTATTCGAGGCCTGAAAAGAACAGCAGCAACAGCAACACTCACCCTCCTCAACGTACCCTTCAACAGTTGCCCACCGTGGCTTACCAACGCCCAACACGCTCCGATGGGGGGCCTAGCCGGATCGCGATGGCTTCGAGTCTTCGCGCCGGTGCCGGTAGCCGTACCAGTGTGAGATCAGGCACGAAGGCCCCTTTGCGATATGCTTCATCCTCGATTGCGTCACGAGCTGAGCGCAACGGCCCTGTATCGCCCACTGCCTCAGTCGTCTCTGCTAGCACCGTCGGCACGAAGCGCAAGGAGCGCGACTTTGAGTCTGAATCCAACGCCGAAGAGACAAACATTACTGTCGTTGTGCGGTGTCGCGGTCGCAATGAGCGCGAGGTTCGCGAAAACAGCAATGTTGTCGTTACAGCGGATGCGGTCAAAGGAAAGATTGTCGAGTTGTCCATGGGGTCGAACGCACTGAGCAACCGGTCGTACAACTTTGATCGCGTCTTTTCCCAGGCGGCAGATCAGAACATGGTCTTTGACGATACCGTCAAGCCCATCCTCGACGAGGTGGGTTTCCTCTCATGTCCTTGCAAGCGCGTCTTCTCAAGACTAACATTGGAAACATAGATGCTTTCCGGATACAACTGTACCATCTTCGCCTACGGACAAACGGGCACCGGCAAGACGTATACTATGTCCGGTGACATGACCGACACTCTAGGTCTGCTCTCCGACGAGGCAGGCATCATCCCCCGCGTCCTGCAGACCCTCTTCAACAAGCTCGAACTCGAGGATGCTGAAAGCACAATCAAATGCTCCTTCATTGAGCTTTACAATGAGGAGCTTCGCGACCTGCTCGCCGCCGACGACAGCGCCAAACTCAAGATCTACGACGACACATCGCGAAGGGGCCACGCCAGCACTGTTGTCCAGGGCATGGAGGAGAAGCACATCAAGAGCGCCGCAGAGGGCGTCAAGGTGCTTCAGGAGGGTAGCTTGAAGCGTCAGGTGGCCGCTACAAAGTGCAATGACCTGAGTTCCCGCAGTCACACCGTCTTCACCATCACGACCTACGTCAGGAAGCCTAATGAGCATGGCGTCGACGCTCTAGTCAGCGCAGGCAAGCTGAACCTCGTCGATTTGGCTGGTAGCGAGAACATTCAGCGTTCCGGTGCCGAGAACAAGCGTGCTGCGGAGGCTGGTCTTATCAACAAGTCACTCCTCACTCTCGGCCGTGTCATCAACTCCCTCGTCGATCGAGGTGCTCATATCCCATACCGAGAGTCAAAACTTACTCGCTTGCTACAAGACTCTCTCGGCGGAAGGACGAAAACATGCATCATTGCCACCATCTCTCCCGCAAAAAGCAATCTCGAGGAGACCATTTCAACCCTTGACTACGCTTTTCGGGCCAAGAACATCAAGAACAAGCCTCAGCTCAACCCCATGGTGGAGAAGAAGACCTTGTTGAGAGACTTTACAGCCGAGATAGAGAAGCTCAAGAGCGAGCTGATCTCGACTCGCCAGCGCAACGGTGTTTACCTATCCAACGATGCTTACGAAGAGATGACGGCTCAAAGCGAGTCCCGCCGTATCGTTAACGAGGAGCAGACTGCCAAGCTCGAGACCCTCGAAAGCAACCTGCGAAACAAGGTCCACGAGCTGTTTAGTCTTCAATCTACATTCATGGGGCTCAAGAAGGATCACGAGGGCACAAAGGCCCAGCTGGACGACACCAATGAGGTGCTGGATCAGACGGAGATTGTCCTTTCAGCTACACGCAAATCACTGGCCGAGGAGACCAAGTTGAGAAAAGCTCACCAGAAGACGGAGGAGATACTTACCGAAGTCGGCGGAGAGCTCATCAACAAGCTGCACAAGACTGTTCGCGACGTCGGTGGCCTTCACGCAAAGAATAAGCGCAAGTCGGATCTGCAGTCACTGAACCGCAACACATGGGGGACATCACAGGATCAAGTTGTTGATGTCACTTCAATGGTCGAGCGGCGGATCGAAGAGTTCCAGGATGAGCAGCAAGAGCACATCGCGGGCATTGGAAAGCGAATGGAGGAGTTTGTGGACGAGGAGTTGCAGAAGCTCTCCTCGACGCAGACGTTTCTCGATGAGCATTTGACCACCTTTGGAGAGTCAAAGAAGCAGCTTTTGGACCAGAAGCACAAGTCAAAGGAGGACATGGACGAGGTGCTGGAGGAGATCAAGGTGATTCGCGACACGGTCAAGGAGAGAATGGGTGAGAGTCTGCAGTCCATCTCGCATTCTGCCGAGAGGATAGCGGCGGATATGCTAAATGAGATGACGGCCTTCCACGGCCAGGTAAGCTAACCTCTACCCAAGTAATGTCACAAACTAATATGATGTAGCTACACAACTCCTATAGCTCGCTTGGAAAGGACTTCAAGTCCATGTTCGAAGACCTCGTCAAGCACATGACTGCGCAGCGAGCCGAGTGTGACAGCCTCAAGCGACAGCTCCAGGCCGCGACAAACACGGTTGTGCTACAGAATGCTACCATCTCTACGCGCATTCAGGATGCACTCGAGGAGGAGCGTCGGCAAGCCGTTGACGATCGCCAGAAGCTGATGACCCAGATCTCGGCTCTGATCAACACGCAGGCCGAGACGCAGGAGTCACGTCTCCACGAGAAGGCTTCCCAGATCCAGAAGAGTGTGGCCGAGACCAACACGAACCTCGAGCAGGCAGTCTCTCACTACGGCGAAGGTATGACATCCTGGGATGTCAAGGAGAGCGAGATGCTGGACGAGGTCAAGAAGTCGCGCGACCAGCTCAAGCTGAAGCTCAAGGATGACTGGACAGCTGCCAACGAGCACAGCAACTCCATCCAGGCTACCGCCAAGTCTGTTCATGCCGAGACGGTCCGTGTCGTGGATGAGCAAATCAAGGATCTCGACGTCCAGATGGAGGCTCTCGATGACTTTGTCGCCCGCGCCAAGTCAGAGAACGGACATCATCACGAGACTCATGCGCAGTCAGTACAGGCCTTGTCTAACACGGTCGAAGAATCATTTGGAAACATCTCGGCACACTTCAAGTCGACGTTCGACCGCGTGAAGAACCTTGGCGAGAATATGGAACTTGACCTCGGTGATCTTCAAGACGGCCTAGAACCTCTGGGCGACCAACTCTGCCAGCCCCTGGCCAACCTGCGTGAGGACATCTCGGGCACAGCTCTTCAGGAGTACCATCCTACTGGCGAGACGCCCGCCAAGGTCCAATACCACTACCCGACTGATCTTCCTCGAACCGAAGCCCACGACCTCATCATCTCCCGCGTCGATGAGGCGCCCACTCCGACCAAGGAGCGCGACACCAACGACAAGGACACTACCATCGTCTTTGCAGATCTCGACTGCCCGCAAAAGATGATGACCTCGCCTGCTCGCCCGCCTCCTCGCGCCTCCAATGTCAGCGCGCCCGAGCAGAGCAGCGGGTCCGTTGGCATGAGCCTTCGCGAGGTGAACCCCAACACGTCGAGCCTCACGACGGGGTCCATCAACTTTCACCCTCGCACGAGCACAATGTCCATGCCGCCCGAGCGCACCATGCCGTTGTTTAAGCGCAACACGCGCGTGACGCGCAGCGCGAGGAAGCCCGGCACCACGGATATCCTTGTCGAGGGCAGCGAGAATGTGCTCCCCTCGGCGTTTGAGCAGAGCGCTTCTAGGAGGAAGAGCCCCAGGCTGAACTAAGACGCTTCTCAACTTGTGTATACGGTGAAGGTTGCTTTTGGCGGGGTTTTTGGATCTGGAGTTTGGAGTGATAGAAGGGACGTGATTGGTTTGCATTCGGTTCTTGGAGCGATTGGGAGCTTGACGTTGTAGGGTTATTCGAGTACTTGATACCCTTTGACTTTTGACATGATTGAGTAATGATTATATTTACATTCTATGAGAGCAAAGAGTCCCTTTATTGGTCTTGTGTATGTGTATGGGAAAGAGATTGACCAGAGTCAAAGTGACATGAAGATGGACCTCGATATCCAGTTTTCATATAGTCTCATTACGACGACTCATCGCCCTGAGCCAAGCTCCCCTCTCGACTCGCCCCAGCCCTCTCCCCATAGAACCTCTTCCTCTTCCTCTGTATCGTATCCTCACCCCTCCATCCTCTGCCCGGCACAATCGGTCTTAAGAAACCATCTACGTGCACTCCGCCCGCCACCTCCTCATCGCTATCCATCTCCTCCGTCTGCCCCTGATGCACGAGCTCCAGATGCCGCCGCAGGTTCGCCTTTCGCGTGAAACCCTGCGCCGCGCGGTCGCACGAGGAGATCGGACAGAAGACGAGGCCACCCGCAGAGCCAGAACGGGATCGCGGCGACTTGGGCACGGCACCGGGTGAGCGCGTTGAACGTCTGCTGTCACGGAGCGAGTCTGGGCTGCGGCTCGAGTGGGCGAGGGAGGCTTGACGGGAGGCGACGCGGCGTTGGACTAGGTCTGCGGCGTCGTCGCTTTCGTCGTCGGCGTCTGAGTCGGAGTAAGAGAGCTGAATGTGCTGCGGGCGATACTCGACGGCGTTGATTCCAGTGCCTTGCGAGGTAGGCATCTCGTTGAGTGTCCTGACCACCATACCCTCTCCGAAGAGGTCGGCGCACCGGCGCGCTGTTCTTGCGACGACATCACCAGAGAAACCTGCCAGCGCGGCTGCTCCGAGCACGTCGCTCCAGTCTCGGAGGCCCCATCTGGCGAGCTTACGGTCTACGTTCGTCCCAGCGTTAGATTCATCCTCCGTCTCTAGACCCAGGGAACCATCTCTCTTGAGGGACATTGAGCGCTCACGCTCCATGGCCTCGTCGCCCTTACGCATCCACTCCTCAAACGCGTCGTCCTTGTCTTTTGGCGTGGTGGGGAGTCTTCGGTGGGATTCGCGGGCGATGCGGAGGAGCATGTCCTCGTGGGTCTCGCCATCGCGGGGGACATGGACTTTTCGAGGACGACCGCGCCTGCTTCGAGGCGTGGCGGCAGCAGCTGGTGAGGGAGACGCGGAGGTAGCTGGATCTTGGGAGAGCTTTCGTGGACGGCCGCGGGACCTCTTCTGTCCGCTTTGGCTGTCTGATTCGTCTTCGGTAGATGAATCAGAGAGGGCGCCCATGCCGGCCACGCGAGAGTTGTGAAGAATAGACAGTGTAGCATCGAGTTGTGACAGGATATGTCGAACTGATGGCCGTAGCAGCTCGTAGGATAGCTCGTCGTTTGTTGACTCTACGGGCTTGTATGTTTTCGGCGTTGACCGTCTACTCAGCTTGCCCTCTTCCTCTTCGACGGCAATCTTGTCGCTCTCATCTTCGGTCTCTGGCTTTGTGGAAGACTCTCGTGACAGTAGGTCCGGTGTGTTGTTGCGGCTCTGGTCATGGAAGGCCGTGGACTCCTCGACAGATGGCAGCACCACCTTGCTCTTTCTCTTGCGAAAGCGCCGTTTGGCTGTCCGTAGAATGGTTGCCGAAATCTCTTCCTCCAGTTCAGTACTTGGAAGGATCTCTTGGTGTCTACGAAACGTGAAGCGGTCGTCTTCATCGTGCTGGCTATTGATGAGCTGTTCTTTGGGCACTTGTTTGTGCTTGAGCGGCCACGCAGTCCATAGTTTTGGTGGTGCCCATACTGCATCCTGACCGTCTTCCTAATGTCCAGTCTTGTTAGAAATCGTGTTACTCAACACCAAAGAGCTTGATATATCTTTAAAGTGATGGGGGATTCAAGTCTCACTCACCGTCTTAACCATCAAGTCCTGAGCGGTTCCCGCATCTCGGCCTCGTCTCTTGAGCGCAAACGCATTGTAGAGATGCACAGCGAGATCCTGGTCTTGAAGCTGCTTCAGCGACTGCCAGAGCAGCCTGTCGTCTTCTGTAAGCGTGCGCCATGTCGACTTTGACCCTGTCCAACGGTTCGGCCTGTGCTGGTGCAAATCCTCCGAGGCGATGGACGCGATCTCGTCGCTGTCTAGCTCCCAGGCGGTGGCGCTGGCTTCCATGGCGGAAAGTTGGAGGTAATTCGGATAAAGAGTGATTGTTAGTTAAGAAATCGTTTCATTTATATATTCAATCATCGTGTTTTGTGTCAAGCCATAGGCTCTTGGTTGTTGCAAGGTCAAGTTTTAATGTTTCGAGGCAGAAATCCATCCTGTCAAAGGTAAAAACTGGAGCCGCATTAAATGAGTAACCTCACTTTTTGTCCTTGTTCACTTCTCTCAACACCAAAACGCCTCTTCATCGCATGTAATTGAATCTATCTGAATGGTATAAAACAATGCCTTTACATTACGCCTTAGCCTTGCCCTTCGCCTTTTCCTTTTCCAGCCTTCTTCGCTTGGCCCGCAGCTTCTGATCCTCGGCGCTCTTCTTGTTATTTGTGTAGATCATCTGCTCGTACAGCTTCCGCTTCTTCTTGCTGAGCATGCCCTTTGCCCGCTCAATGTCCTCGGCCTCCTCGCGCGACTTCTTGGAGTATGCCTTGCGAGCGTCCTCCTTGGCCTTGGCCTTGGCGTTTGTAGCCTTGGACTTGACCGCGCCTCCTGTGAGCTCGGCCTCGAGCTCCTCTTGACGTTGCTCGCCATCATCCTCCGACTCGACCTCTTCTTGTTCATCCTCAGAGAAGCCACCGAATTCGTCGTCTTCTCCTTCGTCATCTTCTCCGTCCTCTGACTCGGCCACGTCCATTCCCTCCACAGTCTCGTCAACCCCGTTATCTTCGCCGTCGCTCTGCGCCTCGATAGCTTCATCCTCGGGCTCCTGCTCCTCCAGAGGAATGGTAGGATCGTACGCGCCCTGGACGCTCCTCACGAAGGGGCTCAGATGGGGAGGAAGAGAAGCACCGGGAGCGTAGACATGAGGCTCCTTCAGCTCACCGTCGTTGACACTGTCCCACACCCACTGGGGCTGGATGTAGGTTCGTCCTGGGACTCGTCGGTTGGCGGCAAGCTTCTGGGAGGTCTGGTTGTCCTCGCCATCACCCTCTTCCTCGGGCACAGCCTGGATGGGAGGTCGGTCAACGATCTGGTGGGTAATGGAGGGGTCAAGCTCGTTGGTGGTAAAAGCACCGTCGCCGAGGACCGCATCCCAGCCAACGCGTTTGCAGCCAAAAGACTTGAGCAGGAACTCGAGAGGCTGTCGTGGGGTTTCACGAGAGAGGTAGATGGTGAGGTTGGAGAAGAGACTGTTGGGGTTGGTTCCAGTGTTGGAAGGCTGAGGCAGCACATCACCACCGGGAGCCGCAGGCTCAAACTTGTCAATCGTTTCCGCCTCCTGGTCTTCACCGTCCACTTGGTTATCAGTCCCCGACATCGACTCGTCATCAGCGTCGCTGGTCTTCATCTTCTTAAGAACCTTGTTGACAGCAGCCTGGGTCTTGGGGTCGGGCTTGTGCTCAGAAGCCTCCAATTGCTTCTGCTCCTCGGCGCCAACCATGGTCTTACCCTCGAGAGTGAAAGCGCCAAGCTCGGCGGCATTCTCGTCCTTGGCCTGGTCAAACTTGGGAGGGTACTTGAGACCAAGGGAGGTGTACAGTCGGAAGTTGACAAAGCCCAAGAGGGTCATGTAGAATTCGACAAAGGTACCCATGATGCGGAAGTCGACGTCGCCAACGACGCGCTGGTTGAACTTGTAGGGCACCAGCCACAAAACGTCCTCTCCTTGGATGTTGGCTTGGTAGTAGATACCCTTGATAGAGAGGAAGGACTTGGTGACGCTCTGCGACACGATCAGGTAGTGTTGGAACTCGAGGCACAGGCGCTCGCAGCGGGCGATCATCTTGGCGGGAACCATTGAAGTCGAGGGCAGGTTGGCGAAGAGGAAGAGCATCGACAAGCAGTCGTCAAGGTCCCGCAGGGAGTCGACAAAGGTCGGGTAGCGCTCTCTAATGACATGGTCAAGAGTGTATCGCGGCTTGCCCGTCTTCTCAGGTCGCGCAGCATTGCCCTCGAGACGGGCGGCATCGGTGACATCGCCTCGGCCGAGCGCACGGGAGATCTTCTTCTCGAGAACCTTTTGGTCGCGGAACTTTTGCAGCAGCGGCTCGTGGAGGAGATACTGGATGTCCTTGGCGTAGTAGAAGGTGGTCGAGCTGGTGGCCGACTTGTAGACCTTCTTCCTGCTCCGGGGCTCGCGAGGATAGATGCCCTTCCAGATGCACAGCTTTCGGAAATCAGGAAGGCTGATCTGGAGTTTCCGAATCGCCTGGTTTCGGGTAACGTAGTTCTTGGCCGCGCCGGCCTTGCCCTTCTTCTTTATCCGAGGCATTGTCGCTGTTGGAGATGGGCTCTTTTGCTGGTCTTTGTCTCTGGCAGCGAAGCGGCGGGGCACTTTTATTCCTACTGGGCTGTCGTTTCCCTTGAACTTTTTTTTCCGACTTGAAATTTTATGCCAGAATGCACCGCCTTGAGAAAGGCGCTAGATGGGTCTGGCGCGGCAATGGCAGTGGTCAATTGGCCCGCAGAATCCTCACCGCCCGGACCCAGTTTGATCCAGCCTCCAGGGCGGTCTTTGGCACATTTCCAGGGCCTTCGCACCCGCTGAAGCTCCCGTCCAGCGGCCCCAGCGGCCC
Organism: Fusarium cicatricum; assembly: GCA_021730345.1. Classification (NCBI taxonomy): domain Eukaryota; kingdom Fungi; phylum Ascomycota; class Sordariomycetes; order Hypocreales; family Nectriaceae; genus Fusarium; species Fusarium cicatricum. The sequence goes on from JAJODA010000386.1 coordinate 23,767, forward strand.
CTCTAGGAGCTCCCCGCCGCATCCCGTCTTCCGAGGGTGGAGGTGCCCGCCAAGACTCAACGCGCCAAGTGGCCTCCGAACCTCACACTTGACGCGCTCCCGCCAACGACCAGCTCCCTGTTGGCCTTCTAAGCATGCAATGTCTGGCATCATGACATTGCGAGGCAAAGCCAGCGTCTATACTGGCGCTGTCCTGCTCCGACTCGTCCTCTTCCTCGCCTTCCCCGGCCTGCCCGACCTCCTGACGGGCCGTGTCGAGATATCAACCCCCGTCACCAGCTTCAAGCGATGTAGGCCTACCCCCTCCTCCCGCATGTTCTAGAATTTGCGGCTCACCAATTCTCCAGTGCAAGAGGGTTTATTCCTTTATACGAAGAACGTTTCTCCTTACGATGGCGGCGTTTTCCACCAGGCCCCCCTCCTGCTGCCTCTGTTCTCCTTACTCCCCGACGTAAAGACCTGGCCCATCTTTACACATCTGCTCTATATCGCCGTCGACATCCTCAGCGCCGATGCTCTTTACAAGATCGCCAGTTCGGGCGAGGCGGGCAGCTCGAGGCTGTTCACGTCGCCGCGCCGGGCAAACAAGTTCTGCGGTGTTGCGGTTGCTGCTGCGTAAGGTAGACCCTTGATATTGAACCTCGGCCTCGACACTAACAATCGACAGGTTCTTGTTCAACCCGTACACCGTTGCGACATGTATAGGCCGGTCGACGGGTGTCTTCACTAGTTGCGCCATCCTCCATGCCATCGCCAAGGCTATCCAGGGCTCCCCATTCAATGCCATGGTCGCCTTGTCCTTTGCCTCCTACCTGTCCATGTACCCTGTCCTTCTCCTCCCTCCCCTCGTCCTGCTCGCCTACGATCGTCAGCCTGAGAAGCGTCGGATTGAATCGATCGGCAAGTTTGCTATTACAAACGTTCTAGTCGTGGCCGGGTGCGTCGCCTCGCTGATGGGCATGTCTTTTGTCCTGGCCGGCAACTCATGGGAGTTTCTCGCTCGCACGTATGGCATTCAGTTGACGCTCTCGGATCTTACTCCCAACGTCGGACTGTGGTGGTATTTCTTCATCGAGATGTTTGACTCTTTCCGAGCCTTCTTCCTCGGCGTTTTCTGGCTTCATCTCGCATCCTATCCCACAGCCCTTTCGATCCGTCTACGACCCCAGCCACTGGCCGTCATAACCATCATCCTGGGCACATTCTCTATCTTCAAGCCCTATCCCTCTCTCGCCGACGCGAGCCTTTTCCTATCAATGATCCCCCTCTTCCGCCATGTCTTCCCTCTGATGCGCTACGCATTTGTCACCACTGCTACACTCTTGTATGCAACTTTCCTTGGGCCGGCTTTCTACCACCTCTGGATCTACGCTGGAAGTGGCAATGCCAACTTTTTCTACGCCATTACCCTTGTGTGGAGCCTGGGACAAAGCTTGCTGGTGACAGACCTGACTTTTGCGGTGTTGAGAGATGAATGGGAGATCGACCGGCCTGACATGGTGGGCAAGGAGATCAGGCAGATATAGAGTTAAAGGTTACAACATAAAGAGGTGGAACACCAGCTATGGATGCTCGGTGTAGAAACGAGGCTTATCTCACAGATTTATTATGATTAAACTATCTAGACTGGGGTGAGCAGAGTCTTCCCTTGAAACATCCTCGTGTACAAGCCAGGCCCCTGGCATTTTTGTCTATTCAAAAGAGATATACAGTAATATTACACTTATACTACAAGTGAGACTCGCCTAATCCACCTCGGTATCGGTTTCGACAAGTCGAGCCTGGTTTGATGTGTAATTTGGCCCAGATGGTCCTCCAAAGACACTGCCCAACATGGAGCCAAGCGCCCCAAACTCGCCCAGCTTGGAACGGTTCTTCTGCGACTGCCATACCTGTATCCGGGATCCAAAAGGCTGCATCGCTTTGTATGTGTTATAGCCGTATCCGAGGGCAGCGCCTGTTGCCAGGACACTCATGGCTAGCATCACCGACCTTGCGTCAACGCCCGTGATACCCCCTTCCGCTCGTCTCCTGACTTCTGTCGCATACTCATCACCAAATCCTGGGACGTTGTAGAGAATACTGTCGAGGGTGCGGGCACCGATGCGCAAGGCAGTATCGTGACCAGACTCAACCCAGGGCAGTGATGGTTCCTTTTGCAAGTACCTTGACTTGATGCTGTCCACAAATTTTGATAACCGCGGCGTCTTCTTCTCTAGCCAGTCCTTCAGGAATGATCGCGGCACTGGCGCATCACGCATCAACGCAAGGTAGCCGAACGCCAGACAGTCAAGAGATGAAGGGTTCGTACCCTCAAAGAATCCCAATCCCTTCTCCTCGGATCCCTCTTTGAGATAGTCGTCCAGTACGGAGAGGCAGTCTTCTGCAAGTCCATACAATCGGATGAGAACCGCCTGCTCAGGGGTCATCTCCTCATGAACCGTCTTCTTTGTCCGGGCAGGGATATGTCTTCGAAATGTCTCAGGCAGAGCATCCCGGCCTGAAGACAAGTGGAGGCCGCCGTTGGGATCAAAGTCGCTGTCCATATCAGCAAAGCCGAGATGCTCAACGCGCTTCACCGCCTCGGCCCGGATCAGTGGCGGGACGGTCCATGTCAACGGAAACGGCAAGAGAGAACTGAAGGCTGGGCGAGTAGTAGCGGCCCAGTTCGCTGCCGAGACGTAGAGTGAGAGGTCCAGCAAAGGGGCGGCATGTGCAGCCAAGAAGGCACCGTATGCGATGCGATCAGCCTGCTGGATGGGCGTCAACCCAGCGTCCAGGTTTTCACCAAGTGACTTTGAAGTCAGGTAGTCAACAATGGGTGCATAGCCGCTTATCCAGGCGCCCTCATGGTGAAGGGCGGGGAGAGTGTCTGGGGCCAACGGTCAGTAACAAGGTTTGAGCAAGGCAGCAGACGATGGGCTTGAAATCGTACTTGATGGGCTGATGGACGGGTCGTTACTGGGGATCAAGCGCCAGGCTGAGGTGGGGAGGCAGCTGTGCAGGTATGTGATGATGGCGAGGCACTCCGGATCAATGGAGGGCAGGCCAAACGCCGAGCCCCAGACGTGAAGGTCCAACATAACTGCCGAGACCTATTAGGCAATTATATCAGGTTATCGCAAAGACGTCATGTACCCATATGCTCTGAGCAGAGATTAGAAACAGGGCGAGGCGGCAGGCTTCTTGTGAACGTGCAGAAGCAGGCTTAAGCTGTTCTTGCAGCGTATCACACCAGTTGTCGTTATTCCTAGGAGAGCTTCAAGCGCCAGCCTTGCATGGCAGCTCCCTGTCAAGGTTAAGCCGCCCACTGCGCAAAAAGCCACGTGATCATTAGCCCGCATTGCTTGTGGAGCTACTAAACGATAGAGCTCAGAATTCCTCCCGGATATCGTTACCCAGTTCAACCTCAACAATCAGGTTAATTATAGGCCCGGTGATAACTAAGTAACTAGCACACGAGCATCTCAGCGTCCCTTGGGGTTACAATACCCGTCCGTCTTCCCCTGTGGCAACATGGCGCCCCTGAAGGTTCACATGTGGCATGCTTCAAGATACTACAGTACCACGCGTTCCTCAAACGCTGTGATCTACATGCCAGCCCGTCTAGTACCTTGCATGTTTGGGCCTGGTACCTGTTCCAGAGTTGAAGCAAAACGGAGATGGGCAAGGGGGGTTGATGAAAGGAGATCCTCCTGCGTCAACATGAGACCAGCAGCAAGCGGGCTGTGACGATGATTCTGGATCTTTGTGAGACAGGGACATGATCAGAACATCAACAGTTTGCGCATCTCTCGCCACGGTAATTAAACGAGACCCAATACTGCCAAGATGGGCAGTCTCGCGACCGTGATCGCCTGTTTCATCACTCTATGATCTACCTCTTTTGACACCTTGTTCAACCCCACGGCCTTAGTTGGTTGCCAATCTGCGCCCAGCCCATCTCGCCGACCTTGGCTTTTAGCCCGTCTTCCCCTGAGTTTAGGACCAATGAACTATATCCATTGCCGGTCCGTCGTTGACCTCGCGCCGGCTCGGGGCCGGGCTTGCGAGAAACGAAACGCTATTTCGCAGCCATCCGGTTCCCGAGCAGATCAGACCAGGGGGAACAAGTAATAAGCGAGAATGAATCAGAGTGGGAAAATGAGCTGAGATGACGACAAAGATTGCCGTAGCTGTCACTCCCGCCCCCGGTTTAACTCTAAGGGAAAAGGAGACGAGCCCGTCCCTAAGCCACAGCACGAAGATCAGTGAGAGAGAAACAGTCTTGCCGGGCAAGGGTCACCAAGGGCCATGCGAGTTTCAGTTCTTTGTGGAGAGTGTCAGCTGGTTCGATCGACGACGCGAAATCCTTCCATCAAGGCAAGATGCGCGAGATGCTGCAAGCGAAGCCAACACTTCAGCTCTTGCTGCTTACTCGGCCTTGATAGTAATGCCCGGCAGGCCGGGGATACAATGCAAGGGAGTAAGGCAGCAAGGATGTAGGAGATCACGAGGCACGATCGGGACAGGGATCGTGGTAATTTGGGCGACATGAACAATCCCGTCCGGAATCCGGAGGTCCGTTCGCTATTTCGGGCACACAATCTGAGGTTAGGAAAGACTCGGAAGCGGCGGGGATATTAGTATCATCGGAGTTCCTTGATCCAGGGCAGTGTCAAGTTTGGTTCGGGAAGGCTTCGGAGTAGTTTGGTAAATGATTCCATTGTCGTCGACACTGAGTATTCAGTGGACATGATCCTATTTGCTCCTAAAGTGATGGGTAAAGGAAAAGCCCATCATGATAATATCTATGTTCCCAACCGGCGTATTCATCATAAAAGAAAATAATCCACTCGTCTCCATTGCGACCGCCCGTGACAGCGCAGTACGATAAACAGTTGCCAACGCAGCAAACTTTGCGATGCATGTGTCAGACGCCGTGATAATGCCTCTATTGATACAGTTCCTTGAAATCGAGCCAAATTCCTCCCAAATAGTGATAAACGAAGTAGAGAAAAAGTAATAAAAAGTGAGAAAAGGTGTCAAAGGACAATTAAATAATGTCGTAATGGGGTATTGAAACGGTGATGCGCTGTTCTGTTGAGGGAGCGCACGTAAAGAAGCGAAGTTGAAAGAGTCCGGTCGGTCCAGCCAAAAGGGACGAACGAGTAGTTGTGGCTGTTGAGGCAGGTGAGCGCCTGGGTTGGGGAAGCGGCCCAGGACAGGTTGATTGATTCGACGGCCGAATCAGCGTGATGAGGGGAAGCGGTGCTGTTGGCAGATGACTCGACCAGGTCAAGGCCAGCTCACAACAGCCCCCAAAAGTGGTTGTGATTAATTAGGTGCATGAGGTTGTAGTTGCGGGACGTGCAGGTGCATATGCGCACGCGCGCCATCGCGAACAAAGCCTTGGTGGGAGACACCCGAGCGAGCCCTGTCCATTGTCTGTGTAACAGCGGACGACAAGAGGCTGCTGCACATGCTGGAACCGGTCAAGGGAAAAGCGAAGCTGCAGCGGTTGAAGGTAAAAGCTGAAGCCAGAGAGTCCAAAGAGAGGTTGAACCGAGGAGATGATGATTGGGTTTTCGACCGTCGATGATATTGTCGAGCCGCTTAACCTCGCTTGGGCAGAGGAGGCAGAGGACGGCTGGGAGGCGGGCCGGGGCAGGGAGGGAGTTGCGAAGGTCGCTGAGCAGGCATGTTGATTGAGGTTTGCTGGTGTAGCTTGGTTGAGTAGTAGTTTCGAGTAGATGTGAGAACTGAGGGCGGATTGGCTCAGTTCTAGATGCTTGGTAGTAGTAGTTGTTTGATGTATAAGAGGTTGAGTAGGCTCGAGTTGTGTTGTGTTGGAAACAAGTTGAGAGAGCTGAGGCGGGTGCAAGTGCAAGTGCGAGTGCCTAAATAGTTCCTTGATGAGTCGATGGTGAGGATGATCAACAACTTTTCGTGGGGAAGAGGGAGGTCGCTGCCCTTTTTGTATTCCTGGCCGGTCTGGTGTTTGTGCCTCCTAGTCAAAGGTAATCTGAAGTGAAGCAGCCCAGGGCGCAAGACACAGGGCACCATTTGGACAGGGGAAAGCCCAAAGGGGGAGTATCTACACGCCCTCAGCCCCCCAGGAGATGATGAGCGCCCCGCCACGAGTGGAGGTGTTTGAACTGGCACACGCCCTCCCTGGCTTGGCTGAGCTGCCCGCTGAAATGGTACGAGGTAGATACGTCAGTGGAGGTACTTTGGCCCAAGGTACCTGAAGCGAGCGGCCAGCCTGAGATGTCCCCAGTCCCGCTGGGCTCTGGCATGGATCCAGCCATACAATGCCACACAAGATCCAATCACACCTGCCGGTGTTTTCAGTTCTGATGCGGTGTAAGAGGATCGGAGTCAGAGATACCTTGGTTTCGTACCTTGACACCGCCTCAGCCTGGGGTTTCTCACTGCTCCGAACTGGAACTGACGGTGATGCAGTGGGCCTCGACCGCAACAAAAGGGAAATTGAAACAAGTGTCGATGAGCATGGGGGGCCCCCTGGACAATCAATGCCCTTTGACGATAATTACCCCTGTTGTACAGAAAAAGCCAGCAATTCAGTAAATTCGGGGTGCAATATTACAGTAATTACTGCGTAGTACGACAGCACGCACTCTCTGTGCGCGCTCGCGCTCGGCCGTCAAGTTGGCCATCGATGCAATCCATGCGCATCAGTTACCGGGGATAGGAAGAGGCACTTGCACTCAGCCCGACGATACAACACGGTCGATCCCAAAAAAAGCAATAGTGACTCTGTAACGTTGACGATATGTATGCCATGATGACGACTCACTGCTTGGTCGAGCCCGTTACCAGTCCGCTATTGGATCTTAGGACATCACCTGCGCTGCCAGCAGATGCCCAGAAACTGCCACTATTGCTGCAGTTCGGGACCGGACAAAATTGTGGCTCATCAACTGAGGATGTAAGCAACTTCATCAGCAAAGTATCAGCAATCAGCAAAGGCGCGGTGTAATTTTCCCCTCCCAGCACCCAGCCTTTGCATCAACTTTACGGGGCGGCTCCCACCGCTCCAAAGGCCTCGAAACCCGATGAGACAGGAGCCCAGCCAAGCCCAACCCCAAGAGGCCATCCCATGCCCTCATTCCAGACGATCCGCCCATGAACCGTTGGCTTTCAGCGACCAAAACTCTGAGTCGTGCCAGCGTAGGAACGAGATAGAAAAAATTTAAACAACTTGATTATTGAGTCGCCGGACCGAGAGACGGCTTGGACGGCGGAGGTTCTCGCCGCTCAACTTTTCGAAACTGGAGAACCGGCGCAAGGACTGTGCTTTTTTTTTTCTCGTCCCGGTTCCACAGCAGGCTTGGTATGGAACGCATGGAAGCTTCATGGAAAGCCAGTCCTGGCGGGCCCAAAGAATCCAATTGCCCAGGCGCTCTCCGACCAGGCGCTAAAGGGGTGGCATCAAGTCCGTGGG
>JAJODA010000387.1:0-12857 GCA_021730345.1 Fusarium cicatricum
TACACACGGAGGAGAAACTCGTCCCGCGCGACTCTGCCGAGGCCAAGCTATATCTCGCCTCCCAAAATCAACAGGATGCTCCCGTAGACAGTCCCGAGAAGCGTATTACAAGGAAAGCCTTCCGCTCAGCCTTCGAACCGCTAACCGAACCGCTCTCCCGACGGGCAGATCTGAACCTCGGAATGGCCGCGCGCATAAAGGCTGGCAAAGAGGCTCAAGCCAAGAAACTCAACGTGGTTGAAAAGAGTCGCATGGACTGGGCTGGTTATGTTGACAAGGAAGGCATCAAGGCTGAGCTGGAGCTGGCGGGCAAGTCTAAGGACTCGTACATGGCGAGGGAGGACTTTTTGGCAAAGAGCGAGGCTCTGAGAGAAGAAGAGTCCAGAAGAGCAAGATTGGCTGGGAAAGCATAGACTTGATTTTTTTTTTGCATTATTGGCGTTGGGGATGATACCATGGGTCGAGTCTTGAGCTTTCGATTTACCTTACAGAGCATGATGTTTGCACCTCGAGATGAAATCTTACTTGTGGTGGGCAATGTGTCAAGAATGGCAATGTTTGAGTGCTAAATACCACATATAAGACATTCGGTGTTCTGACAGGCTATGGTCTTTAAAAAGATGACTGTGACTCGATCTTAAGAGTGTTCAGCTCATGATGCAGCCGGTTATCGCAGGGTGGGGCAGCCTTACATCCCACCGACAAGGCTGAGAACCAAAAACCAAAAATTTCCCCATTAACATTCGTACTCTAACCTCTCATCACCACAACCAATACTCCTCAAAAACTCGCCCTACATGGCCGTCTTAGGCAAGCGCAAGGCCCCCGTCGAGCCTACAGTCTCTGAAGAAGACGCCGCAGCCATTTTTCGACGGCATTTCGAAGCACAATTCTCTCCATTACCCGACACAGACCGTAAATCAAAATCAAAAGCCAGCAATCGCGCCGGCCACGAGAACGACGACGGCCTTAGCAACGATAGCGAAGATGATGATGATGATGATGACGAACTAGGAGAAGAGGAGAGCGAGGATGAATGGGGCGGCTTGTCAGGCCAGGAGTCGAGTGAAGAGGAAGAGGGTGAGTTTCTCTTGGTCTGAATTGGGTAGTTGCGCTGGTCAGTACTTAACATCAAGACAGAAGTGTCGACAGTGGAGGTTGTAGATCATTCCCGCGCACAACCGCCCAAGCCAACGAAAATGTCAAAACGAGAACTCAAAGCCTTCATGGTACGTTCAAGTATAATCCTCGGCTTCTCTTGTCTAACATGCTCCCTCTTCCAGTCATCACGACCCCCGGATCAAACATTCCGTACCGCTGAACCATCTACTACAACCACCACATCCTCCTCCAACGCTCTCCCCGAAGACGCCCCTTCGCTCCTCGCTCAAGATCTCGAACTCCGCCGCCTCATCTCCGAATCCCACCTCCTTGCACCGGCTCTCACAGCGGCAGGCGCCTCAGTGGCCCCCAAAGCCTTCGCCGCCGGACGTACCCGCCACAAGGCCACCGACTTGCGTGTTCAGGCCCTAGGCTCCAAGGTCTCCGTTCACAAGCAGGACAAAATGCCAATGAACATGCGCAAGGGCATTGTCGCCGCCGCGGACGCACGCGAGACAAAGCGCCGGAGAGAGGCCAAGGAGAACGGCGTGATCCTCGAGCGGGAGACGGGTGGTAAGAAGAATCGCAGAGAGAGGGGGAGAGATCCGGCAGTAGATCGTCCCGGTGTGGGTAGGCTCAAGGGCGCTGAGCTGCGGCTGAACGACCGAGATGTTAGAAAGATTGAAGGGGGGAGGGACGTCTTCGGTAGAAGAGGGGGGAAGAGGTGAATTATCAGAGCCCGGAGACTTGTTGGTTGCTATTTGAGAAGCATTTGCACACTGCATATACCATTTAAGATAGTTTGATTATAGAGTCAAATTGCACATACATAAAGCATCCAGTTTCTCTCTAATGTGTCGTACATTTGACCATAATTGATCAACATCGCATGTCTCCAGGTCTGGTATAAAGCCGTCTTGACCTCTGAGAAAAGGCACCCTTACAACCATATATTTACAGATGCGTCCTTTTCACTTCCATCTCAATGCAACAACGTTCTCCATCATGTCGCCCGTTGCCTTTCAACAGATGCTTATCCTGTCAGGCCATCTGAGCTTGAATCTATCAGGTCCCCATCTTTTAACCACCGGGTGAGCGCTTGAAACCAACAAGAGAAATATGAAATATGAAACAAAGGAAAAGTCCGGGGAGGGGGCGACAGTCAGGTTTCCACGATGATTGAAGCCCGAAGTCCCTCGTAGTCATAACCAAGATTGCAAATGAAATGACAAGTTCGTGCGTAAGTCTGCCGTTACATCATACCGCTAGCGTTGATAGCTGCCGGCTGGCTGATGGTCATAGGCATGCTAAGAGTTTCAAGGCTGTTGAACGGTTGGGAGGATACCACCGAGGTTGGCGCGCCTGAGCCGCTCGATGGTGGAGTTGAGCCATGAGCAACAGAGTTGAGGGGACCTGTCACATAGGCGCTATCCGAGTTGGGGGAAGCTTCCTCGAGCATGCCGAGCTGATCTTCGCCAGAGAACTCTTCATCCTCCTCACCAGAAAGACCAAGATGGCCGTCGGCACCGTCTTCCCGACCGTGCGTGCGCTTATGCCTAGAGAGTTGACATGTTAGTTCGAGTTAACAATCTTCATAGACTTTTCAACATACTGTGCCAGGTTGTCGGACCTAGAGAAAGCCTTGCTACAGTGAGGGCATATGTATGGTCTCTCTTGAGTGTGTGTTCGCACATGTCTAGGCCCATGTTAGAATCACTCTTACGTTGTTCCAGGAATGAATGAACCGTACCGCTTAAGATGCTCTAGACGCTTGAAGAGACGACCACAGGTGGGAATGGGGCACGAATGTGACTTCTGAGGATAAGGTCCAACCTCCATGACGGTGGCTGATCGAGCGCGCCGAACAACGCCATTGGGGGCGGGGACGGATCGTCGCTGCTCATTCACAGAGCCTTCACTATGGAGCTCCTCGCTGGCAAGCTGGGGATATTCCTGTTGCTGCATGCCCATGGGGTTGGCCACAGGGCTTCCTTCAACGGCAGACAAGGGAGTGCCGTGCCGGGACGTGTCCCTCTGGTGGTGGCTGGTCGCTGATGCGCTGTAGGAAAGGCCAGGTGGGGAGTTATCCGCAGACTCGTCGCCTTCCGCTACAGGTCCAACGGAGGCGGACACAGACCGTCGCAGCTCAGAGGGTCTGTGAGAATGAGAGTGGGGAGCTGCTTGGGCGGGCGCAGCCGGGGTCGCGATCGCCGACATAGATGGGGGGATGGATGAACGCCGTCTTCTCTGCTTATATGTCGGCGAACCTTCGATCACAGAGTAGACGTTGTTTGTACCATAGGGACGAGAAAACTGAGGTCCAGCCAGGTTTGAAGGAGGCAGCTGGACCATACCGTTAAGGCCGTTCATGCCAGCCATATGGTCCGGAATGGCGGAGTACAGGCCGGTCTCCTCATTGGCAATGTATGCAGGTTCAGCAGACATACCCAACGCCTGCTGAGGGGGCGTGATGGGCTCGAAGGAAATCCCTCGGTTGCTGTAATCTTCGTATTGAGAGGAGACGAAGGAAGGGGCTGGCGAGTACTCAAGACCATAGGCGGGCATGGAGGCGTGGCGCTGGTGTCCATGCGTAATGGGAACACCGTTCTGGTTGTACTGGACACGGGTGTAATCAGGTTCTCTCTTAACGGGTACGGGCTGGGTCATAGGGTGGGCGACCGCCATTGTCCCATAAGGTACCATTGCGTCCATCCCCTCCGCCAAAGGGGGCATGGATTGAGGCATCATTGTCGGGGGAGGCATGGAGTCCATAGCCCTCATCACTGGAGACGTGGACTGGCTTTGGGAAAAAGAAGCCTGCTGCTGAGCGCTGAAGGAGGACGAGTTGGCTTGTTGAGCCTTTGTCAGTTGCTCATAGAGCGACTGAGACGAATCGTATTGGAATGAAAGGGCCGGTTCGCTGACGGCAACAGTGGTCGCTTCCTGGCCCATCTTCTCACGCTTCAAATCACGCTCCAGTGCGTCGAGAAACAAACGGTCGTGCGGCACGCTGTACCAATAGAAGACCTTTTGCTTCTTCTGTGTCCGGATGCAGTTGTTCTTGTAGAGGAAGTCGAGGAAGGCGCTCTTGGGCTCTTCCAGAGAGGCATCGGTGCCCGACTTGAGGTTTCGAAGGTCGGAAAAGATGCCTTCCTCGAATTTCTTGGAGTTTTTGACAGGGCGACCGAAAGCCTGGAAACGGAAAGACAAACATCTCACAATGTCGGTGCCAGAAATGTGAAACAGGTTGTTCCTACGGGCGGACAAGGTCAGTCACGAAAGCCATGGCGCTCCGACCAACTCACCAGAGGATACACGACACATATTCGCCTGTGGGCAAGAGGAAACGACGAATGTACTGATCGGGCTGCCAGTCAACAGGAGCAGAGATGAGGAAGTATTTCACTGCGTGCAGAGTCAGCTCATGCGAGTGAGGCAGTTTACCAGCGTCCAGACTCACGGTTGTCAACCTGCTGCAGAGCGACCTGAGCATCATGGGGCAAAGCTTGCTGAGCCTCAGTGCTCAGCATGAAGGTTTCCGGTTTCTGAGGTGCCATCCCTGGGTGTTGGGAATACATTCTGTGGTGTTTTGGGTGACGTTTCTTGGGGTGACGTGACCAGTCGGCCAGTCGTATCGGTGGCGCTGAGAGGCCGGAGGTTGTTGTCGAGCCGAAACAAGCAGCTCAATGGAATCGCAAGTTGAGTGACTTCCAAGATTGAAAAGATGCGATGAAGCAGTGAGTTCGTCGAGTGAGTCGATGGTTGAAGGATGTGGTCGAGGCGCAGCCTAGATCCGAGTGGAAATAAAGATGATTGAGGAGAAGATGCTTTCTTGACCAAAATTCGAGACCAGCCCGGAATAATGGAATCGCTGCGCAATGCGATTCAAGACCCAGCTACTGCGTCAAGCGAACGAAGCTGGGAGGCGTCGAGGGGAGTAACCGTCAAGGCTTTGGCGATGGTGGGGGATCGAAGCCGAGGTTTCGCGCGAAACGAGGGATCAAGCCAGATTAAAGCTGTAAGCAAAGAGGAGAAAAGGAAGAAATGAATAAAAAGATCAACAGAGCCAAAGAGGGGTGTTCATCAAAGCGAGCAGCGGCTTCGTGATGATGGAGAGAAACGAAGGGCGTCTTGTAGGCGGAGAGTTCGCGTTGAAGGTGTCGGGGGGACGAGACGGCTTCTGTTGAGATGGAAGAGAAACAATAGGCTTGAGGGCGACTCCGGAACGGGGCCGCGGAGGATGTGGAGCGAGGGGAGAGAAGGGAGAGAAAAATGAAGAGAAAACAAAACGACAGAGGGAAGAGATTTCAGAGGGAAATCCGAGCAGGCGGGTGAGGATATACGGGGGTTTAATGAGTTGTTGGTGTGGGAAGCGTCGCGCGGACGGGGAGTAAGAGAGATCAGAGACCAGGACCTGGAGGCAGGAGGATATGGCAAGGTAAATGCGAGGTACTTTGGGGCACCAGCAGGGCACGCGCCAACTTGAAAGGGCGAAGGACGGAGTTGCGAGGGCGGGAGGAAGCAGCCACATACCACGCACGGTGCTTTTTGGGGGAGTGAGGTGGAAGGGAGGGTGGTGGAGAGGTGATCCAAGTACCGCTCAGTTCGCCGGGTGGAGGAGGGCTTGGTCGTCAGCAGCGGGAGCAGCGGGCCACAACCAGACGAGCTCCAGCGTGCCAATGAAAGATACCTGACTTAGGCGCATTATTCTTTCTCGGCCATAACACGGCACAGTGTGGGTATCTTTTGGTTCTTCCCAGTTCCTGCCCGGCCGGCGCCTGCTCTCACCACCCACCCCATTGAGAGCTCTTAGGTATAGCCCTCATTCCCATGTCCTTAATTGAATCTTCCTTTCACCCATGTATGTAGTCTACAGATTCTTTCAATCAGTTTCTTGTTTGATACTGCTAGACACTATGCCCTCTTTGTCCAGGACAATAATGCCCCTGTCGCGTTACTACGTATGTCTGGGTCGCCTTGCTTCTGGCCAGGGAGAGCATGAATCAATGTCCATGGTTGACAAGAACTGGAGCGAGGTCCAGTGCCCGCACCACACACAGTTCGACTCTCCTGCCAAAAGAGGCTCATGCTCCAATTCGCAGCGCCCTCTAATGCCGTATCATAATGCCTTTTACGTGGTGCCTTTGGGCTTGTTACCACAGTGCTCTGCATTACTCCCACAACCGGAGTGGACTTTGGCTTGGAAATCGGCACTGGGGTGCGTGGGCGGGCCAGTGTGGATGCACCCGAGTGTTTAATATCGCCGGTATGTCGGTTGGCGGAAGGCTTGGAGAAGCACCTCCTCTGTGGCTTTCACTGGACTCTCGCTGACGACCGAGCACGAACCAGGAAGCACAGAGACAAGACTTACCAGCAGCGGCACACGATGGATGGATGATGAATGGGATGTGGATGTCAACAACACCAACCAGGGACTTCGTCATTGGCTCCCCTTACCAGGTACGACATCAACAAGCTGGTTCCACACCCCTGCTTCAGCAATCCACACTCCCTTCCGCGTCGGACGAGACTTACTGAATGGGTTTGGGCCGACGGAGTCGACATGGATCGCGGAAACAAATCCAGAGATGGGCCGTCTAGCAACTCAGGCAGCGCGGTTCTCTTTCCTATCTTTGATTGCTGTCTCTCATTCATTACACGATGGAGACAATGGAGAGGATGGAGAATGAACGCTGACAGAATACAAACGACAAAGCATATCGTCTGAAACCTAAACCACAAGTGGTTCATGGGATGGCCGCATCGTGCCGCTTGTCTCAGCCTAATAACTGGAACCAAAGGCCACTCTGAAGCCTAGCTCAAGAAATCCCAGGGCCAATCCCCAGGCGGATGATGCACGTCGTCCAACCGCCGGGCCAGTAAGAGCTGGTGAAGGGTAGAGAGTGCAAATAAGGCAATTGGCAAATGAGCATCTGGTGGTTTGGACAGACGCCATGTTAAACATTGGATAGCACCGAATTGTGCGCGGCACGCATCTCCTTGTTAGCTCCAACATTAGGAATGGCCGTGTTCTATCTCAGGCTTGACCCTCAGCTTTGAGAGTTTACAGTCCACACGTCGATACCTAGATTCCCAACCGGCCATTTCCCCATCGACCGTGCCAAAGATTAAGACTGGGGGAGTGGAGTCGGAGAGATTGGCAAACCATTGCTAGTCAGCAAGCCGAAGCCTTCGGCTACTTAGCGTCACCAGCTCAAGATATTCAGTCATCACTGATGGCATCGCCGAGGAGAGTTTCCCCCAGATGCCAACAAGACAAGGTGGCTTTTGCTGGACTATGATTTGCAATCTTTATGGATTGCCATAGAGTCGGTCTCGACACAAACAGTGCACTGCAAAATAAGATTCGAAGCTGAAGGTTGCAGCTAAAGGCCAAAGGCGGCCATTAACGTAGTCCTCAAACGACCTTCCCCGGACAGTCAACGTGTCTCTAACATTACAGAGCAACTCCACTCTGGATGTTGCTGAATTGTCTTATTGCAGTCTTATCATAACGCGGGTAATAGAGCTCGGCTTAGCTCTGCCCTTTGACCATAGTCGGATTCGTTGAGAAAAAGGGGTAGCAACAATGTCTCTGGAGTATGTGGATGTTTGATTACCTGGCACAACCTCAGATAATCTACCAACCGAGGGCACCGTAGGCTCGCCCAACTTCCAGGCGGATGGATGGTCTGTTCTCCCTCCCGCACGAACAAAATTGAAGATCTGGCTGAACTCGGACTCTTCATATTTGACCCCAAATACATAAGAAGTCCAGCGGTATTTGAGCAGATCATTACTGCTGCATATGCACGACATAAAACGGTATTCAACCCAGTTTGTGCGAAGGGTTGCACATGCTTTCATCTGCGTTAGTCAGGCAAAACACTGTCTCTCCATGTGGAGAAATCTCACTACGAGGAGGCAACGTCCTGATTGTCTTGGACGTGACTCTCCTCCCACGTTTCTTCCAGGCCTTGCCAGATAAACGGCTTTAATATCATCTCCAGAAAATAAAAACACGACTCAGTCGCCAAGGGCATTCCCTAACCCAGGACCCCTACGTAAGTCAGAATGGGGCATCATGGAGGGAATCAGACCATGGGCAAGCCACTAGCTGGGCTAGAAGCTGTTGAATGCATTCTAAAGCCGAGCAGTGGAGAGATGTACCCATGGATGAGACCAGGGCAACCCAGTTTCGACAAACATTCCCCCACGACGTTTGACGATCCCTCAGACAATAGTTTCCACTCTCTCTCTTTTCCCTGCGGTTTTTTTAATCAGCCTCCAACCTCCATGCCTTTGCCGGCCATCAGCGGATGGCCACGTCTCGATTGGATTCAATGACATGGCTGGTGTCCCTGCCAAGTAACACTGCATCACAGGGGATAGCCTCCCGAGATACCTCGATCCTTGGACAGCGGAGGGCCAGAAACAGGGCGACTGGCACGCGCATCCCTGCGAAGGCTGTGTCAACACGGGGTGAGGGGTCCCTCATCAAGATGAAACGCGCCCGCAGGACTGCGTCAGAATCCTCGTCTTCGTTTCGGTGGTTATGCACCAAAGACACAGGTCGTCTGAAACCCTCACACCCTTTCAACCAGAATCGCCATGAATCGCTTGGATACCCTGGGTTGCTCAACTGTGTAGAGCGTGGCTAGATTGCCTAGACTGCTCTGTTGTATTGACATTACATCGAATCAATCGCATCGGGGTCGATTCAGTCATCCATTTCATTGGATGAGACAGCATGTTTTGGTGGGCCAATGCATGTGTTCCACCAGTCAGTCCTCGCAAAACAAGGGCAAGAATCTTTGAATACCTTATTGTATCTCTGTCGACAGGCCGATGACAAGCATGATTGTTCTCCTTGAGCAATCCACCTCGCCCAATCTCTCTACGGCACATAACGAGAGGCCCCGACGTGAGCTCCATTCTTAAGTGGTCATTTCCGCTCAGTGTGGCGCCGGCTTCTTAGACAAGGTCATAACGCACTTCTGCAGCGCATGGTCATCAAACAATATCATCACAAACTTAGCTCAGGTCAAAGAAGCCAGAAAGGTCGGTTGACTACTGCTACGTAGTAAATGAGAGCCGTCGGCGTCATCACATTCTGGCAACATCGGCAGATTGAGCTCAACCGTTTCTCGTACCAGCATCTACCTGGTCATGATCAGTAAGCCTAGTGACTGAGCTCGCCATCAGAATTACCTCTGATACTCACTTCGGCTTGGATAAGTTATGTGATAACCCGCGATCCAAAAACAAATAAGAAAGAATCAGCTAGACATTGCCCGGCGGCAAAAGAGGCCAAAACTGTTTACTCGTGGTCGGACTGTGGTAGCATCGGCTACGTACGACATGCAATGCCCCTGAGCAATTTTAAGATTGCACCCAGAAGCGCGATTGCACGTGAGAGAACTTTGTTTCGCGCCGTTGCGGGCCGGTGGATGTCATCTCGAATGATATGGATGGTTGCTTTCATAGATGTCAGTCTTGTTTCCTCGAGGTAAGCGAGTCGATGCTCCAGTTCAACAGCCAGTGGAAGCCCTAACTAGACTCATCACAAACAGGAACATGCCGCTGGATTCATGAAATGAACACCCATACTGTTTACTCTACGCCGCGTTCATGCATTTGTATAAGACAAGGACAAGACAAAGATTCGGCGTTTGGCCCACCAATCTCACAATAGGCGGATGACAACAACGGTCACCTGCCGGGCCTCACTCTCCTCAACCTGCTTTGGCCCTCGACCTGCATCCACAGATCAAGACTCGACAAGAGACAGATGGGAGGATAACCTTGTCCACGGGCCGCCACAACGCTTCAACGCTGGCGTTTCAGAAGCTGGTGTGTGCCCAAATTTAGGTTGAGCAACTTGAGACATCCAATCACAATCCTGAGGAGCTTCCCTGCCGGCGATACGCAGCGTTTCTGTAGCGAGGGGCCCGCAAAGAGTCCAGTTTGAGTTGCGTCTCGGCCGTTCCATTGGTTGCATCAGGCTCCCACCCCAACTTCCATCTTCATGCTTCACCTTGGTTTTGCGCATCCAACCTCCCTCTTACCTCAACATGAGCCAGAAATAGCAGCGTGCTATGGGGTCTCGACAAGGTCTCAAGTGGTCGCCGATCGGGCTATACTCCGGCGGTGGATCATGTTTTCCAAGGATTGCTGCTCACCGCGACATCATGGATTGTCTTGGAGTTGTCATTCAGACACCGTCAACACACCCTTTCCCCAGGGCAGCGCTAACTCAAGTCCTTAGTCAGGGGCTCCAGAAAGGGACCGATTGTGATTCCCTCAAGACCATGTCCCGAGGTGCATCTGTCAAGCTTACAACGGCGCTTATTGACTCACTGCCAATACTGGGGATGGCGACCACTGCAACAAGTGTCCCACGGTCTCTGCGAGGCTTGAGATGGCACTGTGGGATCCATGATATGGAACTAGGTATGAGCCGTTTCTGTCGCCGAGGTCTGTTCTAGGTTCTTGCCCTGCTACCCCAGTGAGAGGTTTTCCCATCTAGCGTGGGATCTTGCTTGGTTATCTCTACCTTAGAACAGACTAACAACCTGAAACAGGCCAAGCCCCAGCCAGAGATCGAAACAACGGCATTCCTCTTCCCCATCACCACCACCACAGTACCATCATGCCCTGACACTACTGCAGGTTGTTACAGAAGAGGAGACTGGCTCCTTCGCCTGTGAGCGTGTGGCTGGTCAACTCACAACAGCTCAGGTGCAAGTACTCGCGCTGTCAACTGAGCAGTCACCTCAGTCGGAATCTCCCGGGCGAGTCAATTGACAGCCAGCCTCGTCTGGCTTTTGCCGTTGCTGCGGATTGAGAACTCGGCGATAGCCGGTCACTACGATATACCGGTATGTACGTGCTACGTAGCACAGGCAGTATCTTGGTCAAGGTTATCTCAACATGACATGCAGCAGTCGAAACTCCGAGATAGCCCCCTGCTCCCTACTCCGAGGACATGAAACGGCCAAGACCCAGCCACGGGTGCTTCCAGAAGATCTTGAAGCAAGCACTTTACTCATCCGGCTATCAAGCATCTCGCCTCCAGACTCGTTTCTGGGGTATCAGGGGTTTGAAGTGCGGTTGGTATTCCGCTCGACTTGCATACACGACCTGTCAATGTTGCAAGGTGAGCAAGGTATCGAATATTGTAACCTTGAGTCGTGTTTCGGCAGCCAAGTAGGCCCCGATTCAGACTGTGGAGGGTCCTCTTCTACCGTCTAGCCTAGTGGCGAGTGACGGCGCGCTCTTGGGCTACCTCCCGTGACAAAATCTGGGTAGTTTCAGCCGGGTTGATCCGTCTGTTCCTGGACGCCATTCCCGGAAAGCCGTTCTTGGCTTTCCATGTTGGGGTTTACAGATCTTTGGGTGCAACGTTCAAGCGAACTTGACATCTCAAACTCGATGCTACTTCTCTTTGTTTGATCAGCACTGGTCTCCGTGGCCGAATATGGAATTATCATAGGTGTATGTGTCGGTGAGCAAGGCACGGCATTCTTTTCCAGCGCCGTGTCGATGGAGGGGTGGGCAAGACAGCAAGACGCTGTCCGACTATCATGAGCTTCTCTCGACACAGTACCTCTCCTGCTTTCAGCGCCACCATCTCGTGTGGTTCAGCTTACCACCCCGCCACTGTTGCATTCTTGAGTGTCCCAAAGAGACCCTTCTCGATCCAAGGACGGATCCGAACCTGGACCGCACGTTCACCGAGACCCCATTATGGTGAAACAGCTCAACTATCAGAGCTTCCTCAAACAAGCACCCCCGGTACGCCGGCGGCAAACCCACTACCCTACCTCCCCCGACTGGCTAGCTCCTTCACAGCAGGTCCATCATGCATCACGTTGCCGGGCGAGGTCGCCACTTGAACGTTAGGGGCGGGGTTGGGCTGGAGGGGCGTGAGGGCTTGCTGTTAAGCTGTCTCCTCTCGAGGCGGGTAATCGTGATTCATCGCGAGGTTGATCTGCGCGGACAGCACAGTGTGCGCTCGTCTAGAGACTTCAACGGTCAATGGGCGTGTTTCATAGGGCTCGCCTACATCGAGACTAATTCTCCGAGTGGGAGGTCACAGGACGGGGCAGCCGTTGGATAATGTCGCGTAGAGGCTGTGTTACAACGATCTTGGCATGACGGTAATGGAGCTTTCTCGGGGAGGGTGTTACGTCTGGCGCGAGGTTCCTGCAGTAGTGTTCTGTTCGTAGGGTAACAAGGCTGGTGACTCTGGAGTTGGGATGTCGAGGTGCCTGATGGGACAGGTGCTGGGGTCTGGCGGCAACTGTTACCGTACGTGTTGCATATAACGACCGGCTTTGATACAGCTATATCGACATGATCGCATGGGGGTGATGAAAACTTGGTCTATGTTAGAGAAGGGTCCTTGATCGTCTGCGGTGTAGGGTAGGTAGTGAGAACTATTAAAGTTTACTAAGCAAATAGGCACGTAATTATTAACCTAATTAATAAGCACCTAAGTAAGCTATAGAATAAAGTAATAGAGGTAAGTAAGTAAGTAATAAAGAAATAAAGTAATTAGGGCTTTTAATATAGTATAAGAAAGAGGAATTCCTCTCTAGATATTAACCTTAATCTCTATCTTATTCTTATTAACTTCTAATACCCCTACCTTATATCTAACTAATCGACTGCCGTGCCTTTGCCTCGTTAAATTTAGTGTTGGCTACCCTATATGCTCGGAACCGTTTTCATCTGCCTTTGTCTTGTTTGCA
>JAJODA010000388.1:0-53968 GCA_021730345.1 Fusarium cicatricum
TAAAAAGTCACTAGAAAGTGATTTTTAAAGATTTAAAAAAAAAGGTTTTTCTATTAAAAAATACTAAAGTTAGTAAAAAAACAGTGCGAATAAGTATTTCCTTAATTTAAGGCTAAATAAGCTTATAAATAAATTTTTAAAAATATAAGAGGCTTAGTTACTAGCTTATATAGTTAACCTCTAGTTTTTAGCTATTTTAGGCTTAGATTGAAATTTTAAAGAGGTTTTTAAAAACTGGATTTAAGGTGGAAATAAAAGTGCGACGCTCGCTTAACTGCGACACTCGCTATATATGTACGTTATATATATTATATATTATTAAAAGGTAGAGTAACTACCTATACTTATTACTACTGGCCTCTAAAGAGAGTATATATATTACTAATAAATTACTATACTAGGTATTCGCTATATCCCGTAAGTGTTGTATACTAAATAATATTATAGATCCTGGCACTCTATAACACTGAGTTTTATTTTCAAGGCTTAACTGTGAATACGCGCAGACAACGCTATAAATACCACCTCCCTACCCAGCCGTACTCTCTAACTAACTTACGGAGGTTCCGGGCGTTTTCTATGATTATAAACAGAGACGGGCTATGATACACGCTTAGAACGATGGACTTGCTTTAGAAGAGAGGCTGGGAGGACTAGGAATTGCGATTGATGCTGAATAGAACCTTATATAAGAAGAAATTCTAATCCGCTTTTAGTTCTAAACAGAAAGCAAGTAAAGCAAGTCTATCTGCTGTAGTGTCTTGCATGGCTTGCTATGAGCAGATGTTGGGTGGTTAAGAGAATAGTAAGAGTATGATATTAAGAAAAAGCAAGCAAGTAGAGATGAACCCTCATAACTATAGAGGAGGACTGAAGGACGCTTTACGGTTGGCGATGCTGATGCTGGTCAAGACTTAATGGAGGTAGTATTGAACGAGGTTATTACCAGAGATCTGTGAGAAATAGTGAGCAGACGAACTGAAGCGTGGGGTTCCCGTATGGTTAATAACCTCATGGAACAGGCCCCATAATATGGCGATAACTAGTTGTCTTCGATTCGGTTTAGTTTAGGTGAGATCAAGACAACTACTTACTCTGCTCCTTGTACTAAGCATCTTGGAGAATAGCTTCTTTGTACTTCTTTTAACGTCCACAATCGGAACCAGAAAGACCACACTTTCAAGAGCTCTGAGTCCTAATCACTCGTCAAGGTCGAGCAGCCGTCGTCACCATCCATCAGCCTCGAGCGCTTCTGTTCTCCCAGTTCGACAATCTGCTGGCTCAATCTCCACAACGTCGACAGTTCAGGTCAGTTACCTAACATCACTTACTCACGCGTTAGCATAGTAATACTGATCAATATCCCGAGTTTCGTTAAAGTCACTAAAGCTTTGTCCTACTTTGCCCGCAATGGTGTAGTGTATCCTAGTAGTGCAAACCCTGGAGAACTCATTTCCGAGGCAGTAGGTGCCAATGTAGACGCTCACGCAACTGACAAGGGCTCTAACTGGGCTACAACATGTGCCACGTCTAAGGAAGCTCTTCTTCTTGAACAAGAAATAGAACCAAGTGCCAACAACAATACTAGAGGTTCCTCAACCACCACCCACGAGGGAAATTCTACTACCTTAGAGTACTACGCCTCTTTGCCGACTAAAAGGTTATCACTTACTAACTAAATGCTACTGTAACACCTTATATATACTCCAAGGTCTAAGTTTATATTATCAGCGCTATTATTGGTGGTTTTACTTTCTTTCATACTGGTACTAGCCCGCAAGAACGTCAGAACCAATGAGCACAAGATAGCACTAACTTCACTCACGTAACTTGAGTCGACTAACGACAGTTATGGCATGCAGATAGATATTAGACGTGCCCTGTGTGAAGCAGGAGCTGTATAACTCACCTTCAAGATCTCATAGGTAAGAGCAATAGCCAAATATAAACCAGGTTGTCCCCAAGTTAAGCCACTCGAAGGATACCGGAGAACAAAGTACAGGACAGCAACAAATATAGCGCCCGGAATCTAGGAGAGAATGATTGATGAGACGAAAGCGACCCATCAGGATGCACCAGGTGGCTCCTGACGGAGTTACCAGTACAGGTCGGCATCCAGCCAGGATCACATTGGCAATGACGTTGCTCTATTCTATTCTAAGACAGTAGCCTTATCTGCCAGTAATATCTGCGAATATTAACCCTCAGATGATATCATCGTATGATCGTTCAAGTAAGGATCTACACAGGAGAAAACTCCTGCAGTCTACGCAGTCAAAAGTATAAGTAAAATATTTAAAGCCGGTAAACCTTAGGCAGATAATTATTACAAGTATTGTGTGATAGCTAGGAAGACCTGTTGTATTACTTGAAATTTTATCTGCTATCTTTCTATGGATACGGGTTGAATTCCCTCGTGAAATGCCTTGCCTAAAGTAATCAAGTATTATTTTGGGGGCGTGAGAAAGTGATCAACAGCACAGCCAGGATTGCGCCCCCGTATCGCCAAGACTCATAATTTCCAATCCCTATTAAAAGCAACGTTGAGACTCTCCCTCTGCTGCGCCCGCTACCATCCTCAACTTCAAACACAATGCCCCAGACAGTCAGCACATCGAGACCACAGCTAGGCATTCGCCTCGAAGGCAATCGGACCTCGTATTCTCCAGGCGATACCATCATAGGATGCGTATATCGGAAGAGCCATACCGTGAGCCCAAGGTCAACGGTTTCAGTCTCTTTATCTGGGAGGACTAAATCCAAGATGGTTGTCAGACGTGCCAACAACCACTCATCAACCTATCGAGGTCGTTTCAACCTAATCCCGTCAACTGGTTACTCGAAAACGATCTTCGAAGGTCCGCTCCATATCAAGGGCGCTGGCGACGAGACGGTATGGCCGTTCGCAATTACGCTGCCGAAATATGTCGAGCCAGAGTTCCTGAATGGTGGAAGCCAGGAAGAAAGTTACTTGCCAATTCATTCAAGGGACCATGTCTTACCATCGACTTACACTCTTGATACCTCAGGGCGCACGGAAGCTTTCGTTGAATACTTCTTAAGAGCCACTCTTGAGCTTACCGGCCAAAGCCATGTTGACATGCCTGTGGCCACGCTCCCTTTCCGGGTTATAGCTATGAGCCCAGATCCTCCAATCGCCGATTTTGCCCTAAGACATTCGCCCAACCGCCGAAATGTATCGAGCTATCGGCTCGTTCCGGGAATGGAAGAAGCGAAGCTGTCATTTTCCCAGAAGATGAAACAGTCATTCAACTCTTCAAGTGTTCCAGCTTTCCATTTTTCCCTATTACTGGACATACCATCAGTCATTCAGCTTGACAACCCTACTCCGATACCGTTCAGACTACAGGTCGTTCCAGACTGGATGCAAACTAGCGAAATCATTAGGGATATACCGCAAAAGGTGAAGCTGGCCTGGATGAGTATCCGCATTGCAACAACTACCGAGATTAAATGCGAAGGAAAATTCTCAGCTCATACCAGGGACAGGAGCTCGACAATTGATCTTTACGTCATGGATGCGATAAACAGACTAGGAACGAGTCTATACATTCCTTGCAAGAACGACGGGCCTCCACTAGATATTGGAGAGCTGATCAACCTGCGTCTTGGAACGTTGACAGCTGGTTTCCCTCGTCGACTCAACTCCGAAAGAGATGTCTTTTTCCCCACTTTCACAACATTCAATATTCGTCACTCGCATAGGCTACAATGGGAGCTACGTGGTGAGGTTATGGGGGAACAGTTTAAGGTGGCGGGTACAGTACCATTGACGATATTGACGCCAAGCGATGAGCAAGGACAGCCAGTCCCAAACTCTTTAGGTAGTAGTGGACATGCAGAGATAAATGCGATAGCTGGACCTTCCAGGTTGCAGCGTACCGAGTCATGGATTCAGCCTCCAGATGAAGAGCAAGCACCACCTACTTTCGCTCAAGCCCAGAAGGAAGATGACAAGGCATCAGCAGAGGAAAAGCCTTTCGCTTAGAAGATATTCGCTCAGAAGATAGTACCAGACCATACTAGAGACAGCGGATAAATTCGATCATCCACCATGCGTTTCGACCTGGTGTTATTGGCGTTGCCTTGTCTCAGTTGACTTGGCGCTTGCTGTATACGTAGATCTGTATATCTACAGTCTGTGAAAGAAATAAAGCTGATATATAACTGTCCAGTTTCTTTCTCTGCGGCTCAAGTCTACCCGATCACACATTCATAGCTGATAAGCTCTACTTCTACTGAAATTGCAAGTGTGATTCCCACCACCTTTTTAACATCACCGCAACTGAGACTGTAGCTAAATCTCCTTCTGCTACAAGTAATTATCCTACTGTTGAGCTTGGAGTCCTAGTGAGCTAGTCAAAGTGAAGTTTATAGCCAATACCCATCCGCAACGGGGACCAAGTGAGCCACCTCTGTAGCCTTACTATGACCAGAGATACGACATGAGATATCTCTTAATACAACAGCACCGCGATTGCTGGAAATCGATGAGATTGACAGAAATTTTGGGATGGTAGCGTTCCTCCAGAGATCTGGAAGGTTATTGTGAGGAAACTGCCAGTGATCAAACCGTTCAAACGATGGTATAACTGCATAGTTGTCTGCAGCCCAGAACGTTAGCTCAACCTCTCACAAAGACCAGGAGAACTGACAGTTGGGTTCATGATCGCCAGCAAAGTAGTAATCCTCCCTGTGACGCAAGATGCCATCTTCAGGTTTATTTACTTGGGTATATCAATCACCTTGTCTCATCGCAAACTAGCCGGTAGCCATGAGCTATCTGTGACTAACCCACATGTCTAAGACGCAACATTATAGTTTATTCCATCTGTGCTCTGGCTATTAAAGACAGCTAGGCTAAGGAGGGTATACTCTGGATAGCGAAACTTGATGCAATGGTCTGGCTGTAGCGCGTCGCTTTGAGGAGGCTCAAAAGCAGGGCGGACTCGAGTCATCGATTAAAACATCAGAAGAATTGATTTGTTTTGTAGTAAAAGATTCTGCGTCTATAGCTATGTCAAAGCTCAGCTCAGCAACTCAAACTAGTAATCCTGTTCTGTGGTTATCTCCAACCTTGATCTTGATCTTATTATCACTCTCACTCTCAACATTCCTTGTTTGTTCTTTGTTGTCAGCTGATTAACTTAAAAATCACCTGACAGAATGACAACTCGAGATGTTTCTCCAATTATCGATCCGCATATTCATTTGGGTACAGCTTCTGAACTCGACTCTCTCGCCTGGTACGGAAACCATCATCCCTTAGCTGGGCATCATCCAGTCGACCAATATCGTCGAGCAACAACCTCGTAATCAGGTCTAGAAGGCTTCGTTTTCATCGAAATATGCCTTGAACATGACCTGCAAGCTAGAGAGATCGATGCTTCGAGTTGGAGAGAACCTCTCATTGAGTTATCTTGGATCAAGCTGGTTGCCCTTAATCAGCCGGGCACCCAAGCAGGATATGGTACTGGGGACGCCAAACTATGTTCTGAAAATTGTCCTTTTTGTACCACTGCCCAGTAGCACAGGGACTTTCGAAAAGTGTTTACTCAAGGTGCAAGACCAAGCAGGAGGGGCATGGCCAAAGATAAAGGGATTTCGTTATTTTTTGCAAGACCAGCCACATAGAACTATGCTCACACAAGACTTCATCGCCAATACCAAGCTGCTGGGCCGCCGTGGTGTTACATTCGACTTGTGTATCATTACACACCGTCGGGGACAGCAGCAGCTGAATCATGTCGTTGAATTTACGAGACTCATACGAGACGGAGTCCCAAAGAGCGAGAAGACTGTCTTGATACTGCATCATCTTGGGAAACCTGATAGAAGTGATCGAGATCCAACGACAGACGCCTCTTTTATTACATGGCGTACTTCAATCTGGACCTTTGGCAAGGACTCGCGCGTATACATCAAGTTCTCGGGCGGATTTGCAGAGATGGATGTCTTGGTCGATGGCCTATCGTTGAGCGACGTGTGCAAAAGACTGAACAGCGGTTCAAGGTAATGCTGGATGCATTTGGCCCAAGCCGCATTATTTTTGCTAATGATTTGCCTGCCTGTACAACTGGTGTTTCAAATTCTTGGTCACGGTGGAGGAACATAGCTGTCGAGTTGTGTCGAAGCTCAGGGTTAACTGTGGAGGAACAACGGCTGACTTTCGCTGAGACAGGCAGATACGTATATAAACTGTAACGCTTATACAGCTTCGAAATTGCTTTCATTTACCCACCATAGCTACCTATCTACAAGCAGTCGTGAATCTTCACTAGTTGCAGGAAAAGGTAGGACTGAAGTATATATCACAAGAGGGAATGCAGCTTCAGTAGTGGCGTTTGCAATTAGGTCACTTGCTGGCTTGCTCACAAGAGCTTATGCTACCAGCTCACCTCGGGTTTTAAGTAAACGCACGAGATTCCCGCTGTCTAACGACTATAAC
This sequence comes from Fusarium cicatricum, assembly GCA_021730345.1. Taxonomy (NCBI): domain Eukaryota; kingdom Fungi; phylum Ascomycota; class Sordariomycetes; order Hypocreales; family Nectriaceae; genus Fusarium; species Fusarium cicatricum. The sequence continues at coordinate 6,470 of JAJODA010000388.1, forward strand.
CATTTACTTTGCGCTCGTTTGTTGCGTTCGTGGCATAGGCAGCAGCTTGGTTCCTCACCTGATTCTTAACTTTCCAAGTACTGTCCAACCGTTCAAGGCCAAATCCTTTCGACATGGACTCAAAACAGTCTCGCGTGAGGGAATTCGCCTGTATCGATCAAGGTCAGCATCTAAGCAGGGGTAATATATACTTTCCTTCGGCGAAAATGTAGCTTATCGGAGACTCAGAGACAATAAATTGTGGCAGTCCCTCTGCCTTGCGCGTAGATGAATCGATAGTCCATAAGTGATCAGCTGCAGCTAACTACCGCAACAGTTGATGGCGATAGCGGGGCGGACGGAAAGTATCGAAAAGTCGTGGGCCGTCCAAGGGGGCGGCACAGTCCCAGGTCGTATGATTCTAACGGCACAGGATCTTGGCTTCATACAGGAACAGGGAGACAATAATAAGTTTCATTGGTTACAAAGCATCGGAATTAAATCCGCCATCTACTAGTTGGTGTTTGGTTAGCCCGAGCGGATTTAAATGCTGAATACATACCTAGGTACTCAAAAATTCATTGGTGGCACTTCAGGTTATACATTTGCTAACGGTGATAGATATGGGTGCTCCCTGCCCCTTGCATTTCCCCTGCTTCAGCCCTTGATTGTCAACTCAACGGTTGGCCCGTCCTTCCGTCCCGTCCCTAGTCCTTGAGCGGTGTCTATGCCATATGAGGAATGTCGGTGACGATGGCCGGTTCAAGAAGGTCTACATATCTGCCCAGAATGACCCCTAACCCACCCCAGCCATGCTCCACGACTTTAGGCTGTTGAAAATCTTATTGGCTCGCTTGGGAATACCTGTCCGATTTTCTTTTTATTTGGGTTTACCGGCAAGTGGGTTTCAGAAGCGAAGTGGGCGAACCAACACTATCGGAGATATGCCTGCTTTTTGCTGTGCCGTTCACATTTTACCTGAATCCACCCTCCGATTCGACAAGGATAGTAATTCAAGATATTAATCGCATAGGCTTGGTAACGGGCCGAGAATCAGGGACCCGGCCAGCTTGAATGCTCTTCTTTTATGTAAAAAGTAAAAAGTATCTTTCCATGTTTAATAACCGACATTATACAGGATAGCTTAGTGGGCTTTCTCGACTCTCTGGCTACCAGAGGCAGATTTTGACGTGTAGAGACCGAGATGGACTCTGTGACCAGAAGCTCAATCTGCTGGTGGGTGTGGTATGTATGCAGTGCAAGAACTTGTATCTCTTGTGGAGATATGTGACTTGCAGCCAGCAACAACTCGATCACCATTAGTCTTGCTTATATAGATACATTAAGCATAATTGCCCGAGAACCTTCTTTATTCAGCCGTTCCGCAGTGCATGCGACCCTAATACGAATACTTACATGCGAAGGCCCCTGTAAATTCACAAATCACATATTGATTCCGGATGTGTCGTCCGAACTGCAGCCGGGGTGTGAATCCCGTGGTCGTCGTGTGTGGCAACACCTGGTCAACTGTACTAAAGTTCTCAGCGGCCTTTAAGTTTAAATCCCATATGGGCTGTTCGCATGCTATGTATTGCTGCAGGTAGTCCGTTCATGCATGCTATTGTTTGAATAAAGACGCGTCAGTCCCTCGGTCTTTTGACCCTCTTCCCTGGAACTGTTGTTGAAGCTTTCCCCGAAGCTACATTCTCCATCAGACGGCCATGTCGGAGTATTACCAAGGGCCTAACAATTCGGCCAAGCTCAAAGTCGTGACGCTTACGTTACTGGCTAGTGCTGCTTGTTTAGTCATATGGAGAATATCCTGGCGTGTCTCGAAAAAAGTCATCGGACTGCCAGATTACCTGTTGATGCTTGGTCTAGTAAGTCTCGTGCAACTCAATCTTAACTATTGTGTATACTGATTATATAGTCCCTAAGCATATGTCTTGCTGGCTTCAACCTAGACCGTAAGTGTCGCGAGCTTGTTGACGAATCTCAACTGACAAAGTGTTAGCATACTTCCGATGGGGTTATGGTTATCACAAAGATGATCTGCCGCCGGATATCCAGAAAGCTCTAACGCCCAAAATCGTAGATCTCTCTCCCTGTTGCTTGTATCCCACCACTAATGATAGCAGTGCTTCTGGCTCAACCAGGTCTTTTTCAAGGCGACAGCTGGCATAATCAAGCTTTCTATTTGTACTATATACATGAACATCTTCAACAAACCTGTCCTCCTAAGTACAAAAATAGCACGGTACGCCAATTTTGCCCTCATGGGCGTAATTATTGCCTATTACACTGGCGGCACATTAGTATTGACCTTCCAATGCAATCCTATTCGCAAAGCTTGGCAAGGTGATCTCGACGGGACATGCATCGATAACACCAAATTCCGCATAGCAAACGCCTATATTAACTCTTTTACGTCCATCTTGCTCGTTTTGATACCCTTTCCGGCTCTATTGTCAACGGGCCATCGGAACAAGGAAATCTGGCAGTTTCTCTTTCTCATCGCCTTAGGTCTAGCGTACGTGGATATAGCCATTTACTGAAGGTCTTCGCATCAATAAGCTAACGATTTAGACATACGGGTTGTGCTGGGGTTCGTGTTGTGATGATCTACGTGCCCAATACAGGAGCTACCACTGATCCTCACTGTATGTCCATTCCCTTATTACAATACTTTTTGCCTATTCTAACTATGTTAGGGTACAACACCACGTCTAATACCCTCGCCATGGCTGAAATATTCACTGCCGTCATTGTGGCCACTATCATGACTATGCGCCCGTGTTTCCAGGTTGTTTTTAGTGGGATAGCGACGACTGTAACGAGTGCCTCACACACGCGACTGGGGACTAGCCGAAGCAGGATGGACAGCTCGGGTGTTATGGTGTCGACCACTAGTCAAAGACAAAAGGTCGATCGTCAAGGCTTTAGCAAGATTGGAATAACCAAGACTGAGGTGATAACTATCGAGTTGCAGAGCAGAGACCACAGCACGGAAGAGCTATTTGCGCCTGGTCACCATGTTGGTAGAAAGCTTGAGGATGCGTAGGATAGACTTGGTTATGTATAGTCATCTTGTTACAATCTATCAGGGATAAAGAAATCATTAAATCTCAGCGGTTCCTGCTTTACTGTTGGTTCCAGAGTGCCGGAAATAAGCTTAACTTACTTGGCGCTTACAAACCAGTAGGTCGTCATGTGGCCCGTTGTGCCGTATCAGTTTCCCTGTCAGCATTAAGCTTTACCGTTACTGTATGTTCTCTATTTTGCGTCTCCGCTCCAATCTCGGCGAGTATCATTTCTGCAGCGTCTGTGCCGCGCCCCTGCACCTCGCCTACGTAGGTACGCTCTGCATCCCAGTCATTCTTCAGTTCAGTCTGATCTGCCAAGCCCCATCCCCAATCGGCTGGTGCAAGGATTACGCACTGAGACACTTTTGTTGGTCATCCCATCTCCCTCCTTCTTTTCTCCCCATTCCTTTAACTAGAAGCAGAGGTGCAGTTCTTCAACACTGACTGACTGGGTACCAGTGTAGCAAAGTAATCATGTCTCTGCTACTACGTATCGGCTGCTGCCTTGCCGTACTCAGCTGCTTGGTAGCGACTGCTGCTTGCCACGGTGACTCCAGACACTTTCGCGACAGGTGTCTAGCCTTCAAGCCAGCGAGGTTCATCAGCAATTCGACCTTGACGCGACAGGAGTTTGTTTCTGCTGGTACAACGTTGCAGCTGTCAGACAACGTCCCTACCTGCAACCGCGCCTCTCAGGCTGTCACAGTCGACCTCTGTCGCATTGCCCTCCAAATTCCCACCTCAAAGCGGTCCAGCATCAGCTTCGAGCTATGGTTGCCCAGTGATTGGAAGGAATCAAGATACCTGGCCACTGGAAACGGCGGAATTGACGGATGTGAGTAAATTCTCAGTCAACAAAAACAAGAAAATGGTGGAGCTGAGACAAGACGTTTAGGCATCAAGTATGAGGATCTTGCTTACGGCACAACCAATGGTTTCGCCACCATGGGCACCAACAACGGCCACAATGGTACCACAGGTATTACCATGTTGAACAACCCTGACATTGTCCAAGACTTCTCTTACAGAGCGTGAGTACCATGGCCCCCTCATCGTTTCTCAATCGTGAGCCATCAGCTGAACAGCCAAGCCTGCACACTGGCACTGGCTCAGCCAAGAAGCTCATGAAAGCCTTCTACGGCAGATCGCCGGCGCACAATTACTTTCTGGGTTGCTCACTAGGCGGTCGCATGGGCATCAAGGCTGCAGAGAAGTACCCTAAAGACTATGATGGCATTGTAGCTGGAAGCCCGGCGGTTGACTTTAACAACCTCCAAGGCCAGAGGGCTATGTTCTACCCGATTACAGGGTCCCCAGACTCTCCCAACTATATCCCCATTGCCACCTGGAAAGGCCTGATTCATGACGAAGTTCTCAGACAGTGCGACAAGATTGATGGTGTTGAGGATGGCATTATCGAGGTGCCAGACAAGTGTTTCTTTAACCCAAAGACCCTACAATGCAGCCCCAGACGTCCCAAGGACTGCTTGAACTCTGCTCAAGTCGCTCAGCTGCAGAAGATCTACGCTCCTTATACGTATCCGGACGGGAAGCTCATCTTCCCTCGAATGAACCCTGGCAATGAACTCCAGGTCGTATCCAAGCTCATCGCAGGCACTCCCTTTAGCTATTCCGAAGATTGGTTCCGATACGTCGTGTATAACGACCCCAACTGGGATGCCAGCACCTACAACACGGACGATGTCCGAAAGGCGGATCAGCTGAACCCATTCAAAATCCGTACATACCCTCGAGAACTCCCATCGTTCAAGAGACATGGTGGAAAATTACTGAGCTATCACGGTGGCCAGGATAATCAAATTACCCAATTCAACACCCAGCGATTCTGGGACCGCATGTACTCTGCCGATAACGACCTGCACGACTACTATCGCTATTTCCGCATGTCAGGCATGTTCCATTGCAACTCGGGGCCAGGCGCCTGGGCTGTCGGTCAGGGTGGTGGTGCCTCTGCTGCAGGTGTCCCCTTTGATCCCCAGCACAATGTACTGGCCGCTATGGTGGCCTGGGTCGAGGAGGGAGAGGCGCCTGAGAGTTTGACGGGTACCAAGTTCATCAAAGACACTGCCACTAATGGAATCGACTTTCAGCGAAAGCATTGTCTGTACCCCAAGACACAGACATACATTGGCGGTAATCCCAACGAGACAAGCAGCTGGCAATGCCAAGATGGCAGTGACTAGTGGATATCCATACATACAATATAATTAGAGAGGTTAGCGTTATGACGCGGCAGATATATTTTTCAGACTTATAATTTATACAAATCGTCTGCATACGAGCCACTTAGGCATAATACATGACTTGAACTAAAAGCTCTACGGAACATACTGACGATTGGTCGCAGATGACATGTCTCAATACATTGACTGCTCTTTTGTATAGTTTCACGACTGCGTCAAGGAATTAGGAATGATGTGGCTAGACAGTCTAGAAGCACCTCCCAATATTACAATTGTTTGTCCTACTCGTTTGAACCTTCTTGAGCATCTTGTATCTGCACAGTCACATTGTAGGGATAACAACACAGCCTGCCGTAAGCTTGATAAAAACAAGGATTAGGCTGTGCATGGTACATCAAGGGCAAACACCACCTGGGACGGTGCCGTGCAGAAACTTGCGTCAGTGACTCAGTCTTACGGTCAATTCATCACTGGAATCGACAGGCTGCCAAAGGGACGCATTTTATATGCTTCACGTACTAATATCCTTGCTCCTTGTATTTCGGGCTAGTGACGTCTAGACCGTATTGCAAACACTGAATTCTTCTTTGTCAAGACAGCCAACTCTTCAAGAAACAGTAGCATGGAGAATATGCCAGATGCCAGTTATGTTCGTTCCAAGTGCAAGTATGAAAGTGGCGACAGTTGTGTTTGTCCCAGGTAGCCCGTATCAAAATCAAGGGTTCATATTATCCTAACGAAAGGCTATGGTAGCAGTAGAGGAAAATCGTCGAACGAAGCAAAACACCTGCTGCTCCCAAAAAGGTAACAAAGAGTACAGACACCGTAGAATATCCCAAAACTTCCAGACCCTAAATGAATCCACTGAATCAACTCGGTTGCCCGTACTGACATGAATCAAAAAGACATCGAAAGCGGGCCGAAACTAAAACCGAATCCCTCAGCATCAGCCTGTGTTGTGTCTTGTTAGCCTCTACTTCAAAAGTCAGGTGGTGGCTGCGTCATCAAGACAGGACCATCATCATTATCATCCCAGCTTTTCTGCCACTCTTCAGATGGCACCCAGGCCAACTGACGAGCGCGGATCATAGGAGTGATATCGACTCTGGTCGGCCCAACATCTGTATTATAGACATGGCTCACCTTTATCGCGCTGTTTCTTCCATTGAGGGTATCCAAGAGTGAAGCCTTTCTTGCCAACTGACGACCAGCAGTCGATGACTCTTGGAAGCCAAGCTTTGATGACACCTTTTGGCTGGTAGCGTCAATAAGACGGGGTAGGTATGTCTTTGCTGCTTGTTTGGCGGTATCGAGGGCAATGGGTCCCAGCTTCTGGACTGTGTCCTTGATAAAGTCGAAGATACCTTCGGCGTCGCCCGTCTCAGGGTTTGCAGGCTTCAGTTGCTCCAACTTGTGAGAAGGAAGAGTCATCAAAGCTTGAAGAGCTGCATCGGCCATGACGGCGCGCTTAAGGAGGATTCTAGTTGCTTCTTCACTCGAAGGATCCGAGACAGTAGATTCAGCTCCGATCGCGCCCTTAATGACTCCTGCAAGTCCAGACAGAGCAGCCGAGGCAGCTTGAGAAGCGAGAGGCTTGGCGACTCCGACTGCAGTCTTGAGAACAGGACCGAGCCAGTCGAACATGCCCTCTTCCCCAGCAACTTGACGTGTCGGACCCATGAGACCCTGGATGAAGGCAGCTTCCTCACCACCAAAGGTACTCTCTGAAAGATCAAAACCAAGGCTGCGGCGGGGCTGATCCTGGCGGTTTTTTTGCGCATGAGTGCGAGGACCATTGTGCTGACTGACAAGTCCTGAGCCGTATTCTGCAACGATTGGAGTGACGATTGGGGCCAGATAGTCAACCTTGGGAGCACTGACTCGCCAAATGCGCTCCATCTTACCAACAACTTCGGTGAGTCCCTCAGTGTGCTGCGAGGCAAGAACTGCTTGTAATGCAGCCTCAGCAAGAATAGCACGCTCTGCAGTACCATTGCCTTGCGGCTTAGCACTGGGGCTTTCGGAGATTTCACTCTCGGCAAGTGATCCCAGGAAGCCTCCAACAGCTGGACCGAGAATGCCACCAACTGGGCCAAGAAGGGGAGATGCAAGGGGAATAACCTTGGATCCCACATTGGCGACAACTTTGAGAATGTCGAGGAATCCTTCCTCGCCAGATTCGGTAGATTGGGCTTTGATAGGATTACTTCCATTCAGGCGGTTATATCCATTGGGCCCATTCTGTATCCTCATGTTAGTATACTTCTACCAGTAATCTTATACACATACCGTAGGTTGAGCAACACCGTTGTTAATCGGTCGTTGAATGCTCACATCCTGAGCTTGGGTGTCGACGGTATTGACGGTACCATAGTCTCCGAAAGTAGATGGAATGCTGAACAGACGCACGAAAGCCTCATAGTTGTTGCCATAGGCATTTCCGATGGAATTGCCAGAGTTGCTATCAGTACCGCCTCCACCATAACAATGGGTTCCAATAGACACGAGCTGACCGTTCGCCTTTCGTAGGATAGGAGCACCAGATTGTCCTGATCATTTATGAGCGTTGAATTCACCAATTGACTAGCATCTTACCTCCATAGGTTGAAATCGTATACTCAACCATATGACGAGAGCTTGCCTCCACATCATAATCATTCTTGGCATACTCCTCATACATTTGAGCGCCTTTCTCTTCATCACCAGTCTCAGTGTCTCTGAGACTCTTGTCGCCAGGATATCCAACAACACCCAAATGGGTCTTGTGGCCTGTAAGGGGAGTGTTGACAAAGTTAAAGGTCCGAAGATTGCCAGTGAAAGCTCGATCGAGCTGGACGAAAGCAACGTCGCGAGTGCGGTTGTCCTTGCTGCTGATCCATTCAGCGGTCGTGACAACATTGACACCGTAGCGAGCTTGGACCTGGGCTGTTTTGACTGAGGCACGACCGTTATAACCGATATAGCAGCGAATTTGGGACGCGGCTCCGTAGTGTCGACCCCAGTCGTACACGACATGACCGGCAGTAACGAGAAGGTCAGGACGGATAAGCCAACCAGTGCCCATCATCCAGACTGGCTTTCCATTGCCTTCAAACCGAGCCTGAATCTTGACAATAGCTACAAGGGTTAGCCATCGCACGCTTGTTTGATAACAAAAGAATTGCTTACACCGGTATTTTCCACCTTCCTGAAGGTCACTGAAATCGACCAAAGCGCGCTGATCTTCGCCGATAATAGACTCACTCAGTGGTACCCTTGCTTCCATCATCTGGAAGGATAGCGGATTCAGCAGGGTGGTTGCTCGCTGGAGGAGCAAGCTTCCATACAGCAGCACGGCCTGGCTTTGAGGAGATGGATGAAGACATGCTGGGATAGAAATGATAAGATACTTGAGAATAATTGTTGGTATAAGAGTTGTTGGAATTGAGAGTGTTGTGGAGGACTGCTTGATATCCGGGATGGAAATGGTTTTTATATGTAGATTGAAGCATTCAAACTACTAAGCAATGGTTCTTAGAGGAGATTCCTTCCCAGTGTCTTGATTATTGACGGCTTACAGTTCTCTTCCATATCACATATCCTTTGTTGTTTCAGCCAGCCTCAAGAGCATGGTCACATTTGTAGATAGGAATGATCAGATCATACTTAGCTTCCGAGCTGGTATCGTCTGGATGTTTGAATCGAGATCAGCGGCATATGATCTATCATCACACCCAAGCCACAGAGTATCGCACAGTCTCCTCTTTGAGCTGCAAGTTCACACAAACAATATTACCATAAGCTATTTTCAAGATTGCTTGTCACATGCCCCCATTCCAAGCGAAATCGGCACTCCGCTGGTACACATAGTGCCTGGCTATGTGCAATATGGCCTCTTGCTTGGCCACAAACCATTGACCTTGCACGGGCCGTACCCAATTGCAAGCGGGGTACATAATATACACGAAAGAAATGTGGCTCCCAGTATCATTTTCTGGCTCTGAGCGAATTTGCAGATAGCTGCATGGAATTTGTGACCTCCTTTTCATGCCATCCTGTGTTCTACTCTCTTGGAGGGTTTTCAGCTGGCCACAAAATGACAATATCTCCCGGAAGCAGCGATGGCTCAGTTGATGTCCATGATTTACCAAGAGGCAAGCCACCTTGTACATCAAGCTCGTAAGTCTCATCCGAGTTCCTAACCTAGGACGGTAGTCAGCTCTCCTCGACACGCCCACGCTAGTCCCCGTAAATCACAGCGTTTTCTGGTGATCTATATGCGCTAGCTTAAACTTGCATTGGTGACAGGAGAAGGGGCGTTGGACCCACGTGGACGCCTCCTAGGACAGCCTCAGACCTATCAGGCGATGTAGGATAGAGGATGAAGGGCCGAAACTGCGTAGGTTAAGCCTCTTATGAGCATAAGGTCCATCTCACAGTGCTATCACATAACATGATGTAAAATTCCGGGGCAATAACAATAGGTACTAAATGTACGTGCTGTTGGTTCCATGAATTCAGCCAGCCACATATTGCATAATTTGCAATCGGCTCAGTGGTATGTTGCCTTGACGTCCAGCCCTGACTGACGGTAAGCTGGTGACAGTTATCAAATTGTCCGTGTAGCACAGATGAGAAAATTACAGTTGTGTTCATAAGGCATAGGCTAACTACTTTGTAACAAAACCATCATATTCCGAGCTAATGGGTAGATATTCCTGTCTAGATTCTGCACGTCTGCTGTCACGTCTCAGTGATCACCTATGATCTTAAAACGCAAAAGACTGTCAGCCAGGGAAACATGAAGTTTTGGAATGCTCATACGTTGCAATGGAGTACTCTCAGATGTGGCACGTCTACCAACGCAGTCTATCAAGATATGCGTCAAAGATACTCCATATAGCTAGCCTCCACGAGAGGTATCTCCGAAAGATGGCTCCCCAAACCTAATTATCCCAATATCAGTATGTAAGTCTGTTACTGATCACCACGTACTGGCATGTGAGCAGATTATCTTCTTTAGAGACTCCCTCATCGTACACGTTTCTACATGCTGCACCCCAGGTGATAAACGGGGATTGGAATATCACCCTGTTAATAACGTCACTTTCTGTTTGCCATGGGTTTATCATTCCCCTGCATCTAAATTGTCAAGTACAATTATTGCATCTTTTCTGTCATGGGGCTTGCGAGCTGATATGATTAACAAACTCATCTGGCCAGTGTATATAGAAGTGACCACGCGGTATTACAAAAATACTGTATTTAGCAATGAGCGTGTTCATCACGGCTTGCAACTTTCCATGCTCCTTTCCACCAAGCAATTACCCCAAAAGGCCCTTACTATAACACTTGTGCGTCGTCATATCTCTCAAATCTCAATGTTACGATGCATGAATTAGAATGTGACAGCTGTGAGGATTCGTAGTTGTCAGGCTTAATACAGGACTATTCCGTCTTGCAATTAGTCCGGATTGGTCCGCTTAGCACCCTATCAGAAGGTGGTAGCATAGTGTCCGTCCGAGCAGTGAATGTTAAGTAATACCGACTTAGACTGGGGCATAAATTGTTATCAGGCTATGCGGGTACGCAGAAGAGAGGCTTGGGTATTGTTCCTCTGATTGGGTATTATATGTTAGTCCAGTGGAATAAACGCGATTCGCTTCTGCTTCTACTCAATTACTTATTCCGAGTACAAGACAACATCCCAACCAAACTCCAACATTCGTGCAGGACGTCTTTGAACTCTTGGTGAGGTCGATCGCTCTTGTCTTCCTACAACTCTACCGATCGTACGTAACGCGTTTAGTTATATTCATGTAAAAATCTATTCCAGCGTCAACTCTACTCTTCATTGAGAGATGTGGCTATGCTCTTCGAAGATAATGTTGTGACTTCCATTGTCATATCTTAGTATAATAGCTAACCGCCTTCTTTATAATCTCGACGATTTCGTCAGCTTCCTTCCATAGATTATTATGATCACGACTAGCCTGCATCTCAACCACCTCAAGCTTCGGATCCCTTATCAAACGTTCCTTCATAAGCTCAGTCTGGGCATATGGAACAAGACTATCCTCTTTGCTCTGCGCAATGACCACTACTTGTCCCTCAGGCCACTCTGTCGTCCAGTCTGAAACAATAGTTGGGCAAATATCTTTCCAGACAGCCTCGTCGTCTCCAAACGCATTTTTCGTAAAGTCAATATACAGAGACTGAAGTTGCTTGTGAGATTCTGGTGGATTGTTGACAAAGGCAGCTAGGTCATACAGGCCGTTCAGAGGGGCAATGACCTTTGGCTTCTTCACGTCGGGGATTGATGCCGAATCTCCCACTGCCCATCGGTCTGGGTTCATCACCGTCTGGAACGTCAACGTCGCACCGCAACTATGACCCGAGAGGACATAATCATGCGTGACACCAAGCTCTCCCTGAAGGTATGCAATTGCCGATAGTACGGAAATGATATGATGCGGATGTTTAGCTTGACGAGCTACGTCAACAGTCTCTGAAGGATCACGAGATGGTGCAGGATGTGTAGGATGGTTCGGATGGCTTGAAAGGGGGTAGTTGATAGACGCGATGCCAGCAATTTGAGAGTCTTTGTCTCCCAAGAGTTTGAGGGCCGTGGCTTCGAAGGATGAGGAGTCGACTAGAGGGTCTCGCCATGCACCACCATGAATGTAGATGACCCATGGGCCTTGACTGGAAGGTACGTAGTCCGGTCTTGGGAGTGAGGAGGTATCGGTGGCCTTGGGTATCCAGACATCTAGAGTGTGTAGATATGTTGCCCTGGCAGTATATGGAACTCGGTGTTTGTGCCAGGTTGCACCTGAGTCGACCCAGGGAAGTGAAGACCAGGATGGAAAGGTCATGATAAAGCAGTATGAAACAGAAACAATTGTAACCGTTAACTAATCAATTAATGAGATGATATTGTCTTGGATCGCAGATTATGTAGGTGCTGGCGTTGTGATGCGGGGAGACGGGTACAGGACAGGACAAGGTGCATTACCCGCCCGCGGAAATGGAAAGTTCACCGTCACACGTGACACGACCAAACAGCAATACCAGACCGTACCAAAAAGTGCGATAATAATATGAATACGGTACTAATTTGAAAATACTCGCTGTTCATCTTGACTTGCCCTCCTCATAATACTCAGGATAAGTCGTCCTATACCCCAGCACAAACCATCCCCAAAACGCCGCCCCCCAAAGAAGCAACCTACTTGCTATCCTCCCCAACCCCTCCCACGGCAACGGCACCGCAAGTGGTGTATCGCCATCATGTAAAAATACCATGAGTTGGAAAAGACTCGGTGCTTTACCCGCTTCCCTACAATCATCCAAATACCCAAAGAAATTCCGAAAGAACCTCTGTTCGTTTTCATATGACTCGGGAGATAGATGAATATCGACTACTAGATCTTCTGTGGTGGATGCATTCTCAAAGCGATGGTATCGTCCTGCCTTTACAGACGCTGTGCGCTGACCGTTGACTTGATCCGAGAGTACGGCGAAGGGCTCTTTGGCGACACCACGGTAGAAGTTTCCAATGCCCGACTGAACGTGGAAGAATTCATCTTGATGGATATGGTAGTGAAACGGCGGAGCGACAATTGAAACACCATGTTCTTTGGTAGTTGGGGGGATGCGATGAGTCATGATATAATCCGAGTTTGGCTTGGCGAATGTAACGGATGAGCGGCCCGAGTCGTAGAATATGGGATTGTTGGCTGTGTTGTTTGTGCGCGGTGGTTGCGCTGATCGGAGGAATGATAGCATGATGGGATGTTGAAATGGTGGTTCCTGCTGTAGTGGATGGGTAAAGTAAGGAATGTGAAGAAAATGAAATAAGTCTGTTTGAGGAATTGGGATCATTGCGATCTAGACAAGTCTTGTCTTGGTTTTGTTTGCGTCGGGAAATGCACATGCAGCGGCCCGACATGCATAACCCTACTAAATCCATATGGCTACCCTGCACTGTCCCAATTAGGAAATTCAGCAAAGCTCTTCTTTAAACTTAATAATCCCCTCGTCCTTTGCTTTTAAAATCCAGAATACCAGTAAAAGCTCCTTGTAATAGAAAATGCGCTTGAAGCTCTACCACAGAGACCTCGTTCCAACCCCTGTACGAGACTTTGTCTACTACCTTCGACACTTCATCTTCTTCTTTGGTGACTTCATCTACTACTCTAGAAGTATCTGCGACTTTTGAAGCACTATCCTGTGTCGAGACTCAAGTTGTTATCAATCCAAGCTTCGACAACAACAACAACAACGGGGCCCCCTGGACGGGCGGTGGCTCCACGACTACCAATAGTCCTAATTCCGGTAGTCACGCCTGGTAACTTCCCTCGTCCTCTCGACTTATAAGGGAAAGCAGCTTTCTAACACGTGGTGTACTAGGTCCGTCTTTATCGCTAATAGTGATGGAGGCGGCAACTTTAAGCAGACCTTGAACGGTCTCGACGGCAACTACAGATTGACCTACTTCTACCGCGCAGCTTCATGGATCAACGGTGGTGCTGGTTTTGCATGCAGCATCCAGCCCAAGGTCGGGGATCAGTCGTTTCCCCAGGCGGAACTCTATGAGTTCGGCTCTTGGGCATCGGACAGCTTGGTTTAGTCGACTAATGGTGAAATTGTGGCACAGAGCGAGCTGTCATTCAGCATAGATTGCGCTGGGGAGTTCGATCAGCTTACGCTTGCCTTGGGTGATATCACCTTTACACGATTTTGCGGTACTGAAGTAATCCTGAGATCGTGAGTGATGACCACAGCGCGTTAGGCCTAGTTACTTGAAATTCACCTACGGAGTTAGTCTGGTTCTTACAGCCATCATTATGCCTTGAAAGCCTGACCAACCGGTACCTGGAAATCGGCTGGCATGCATGGCGTGTAATAGTCTGCAACGACTAGCATATTGCTCAGCCATTACCGTAACCCTCAAATAAGGCACGGATACTCAGACTCATTATAAACCTGACGTCAGGGGGCTTCTAAGCTCCGCCTGATAATTAGCTCGCTTGCTCATAACGCCACAACCCCTGGGGCACTAGAATTTACTCTTGAAATCCTCCACAGCATGCAAATTTCGGCATCTTTTTCTTCTTGTGTCGCAGCCATCGTTCCCCCCTATTTGCCGTGTTATCTGGATGGAAAATCTCACTCTATCATCCAAGATGGTGTGCCTAACCCAACTGCCAGACTACAAATTGTGAAATACTTCACTGATGCCATTGTTTTCTCTCGCTAATGGTCACCTCGCCTGTACAGTAAATGTTGGCAAACCCCTTGGGCAACCACACTTCCTTGAGCCTCTAGAAGCAACGAAGAACAATCCACCCACGTTCCTTCAAGCGGAGGACGAGGGGAATTTAGCAGAGAACTCCTGTCCTACACCCAGACTACCGGTAATGGGCTGTGAATAACTTTATCTTGCGTTCCTTCGAGCGGTTGCCTCGCGGTTTTTTAGCAGAGAATTCCATTCCTAGACCCAGACTAGCGGTAATGGGCTGTGAATGAATTTATCCTACGTGCCTTGAATAAGTGAATTTGGTTATAATAAGGTTTTGCTTTACAAAATGTTAACATTCCAACTGAACCACAGCTACCACGTGGCGTAGTCTCTGCGTGCTGCTGTACCTTAACACCTCCAGAATTTGAATATATATACCTATTTGCCAAGCCCATGATGGTATGCTGCTCTCGCTACTTTGAGTAACAAACAACAGACAGTCTTGAATATCGTTCCTCAACATGCTCACCTTCATCACTTATACTCTTGTCACTTTGTCCTGGCTTGTAACACAACAAGTCCAATGCCGTCGGTTGATCAGCCGGGACACTGATGTAGACTGGGCTTCAATCACCAACTCGCGCGGTGATAGCTTCCCGGACTTCAGTTTTTCGGGCTACCACAGCTCGAACATAGCACTGCCAGCTGTCAACAATCCTGACATAACAGTTTCCCTGCCGAGGAAGCCGACTAGCGACATGACCCCTGCAATTCAGCAAGCCATCAACAGCGTCGCACTAAACGGCGGAGGTGTTGTCCAGATTCCTGCTGGCAGATTCTACATTACAGCCGGTATACAGCTACGTAATAAAGTTATCATCACGGGAACCGGCAGTAATGATACAACTCTGATCCTGAAGAGAAAACCAACCTCGCCCGTTTTCACTCTTGGGAGACTCGGCCTTGCTCCCAAGCCCGATTTCAGTTTCCGATCCAGGATCACCAATACCTATGTGCCTATCGGCGCGTCTGCGGTTAGAGTCGCTGACAGTTCTGGATTCACAGTCGGCCAGAGTGTCTTTATCTCCCGAGCCGTAACAGACTCCTGGGTCAGGGACAACGGAATGAGTAACTTGGTGCAGAATGGAGTCCCCCAAGACTGGATAGAGGTAAGATCTCTTGCTTCCCCTGTTTAGAAGACAGGTAACCCTAAGCCAGTACAGATAGGAAAGAAGATAATGTCACCAAACAAGATCAAGGCCATCAATGGCAAACAGATCACATTCGAGGTACCCCTCTCGGACAATCTTTACTCAACATACATGAGACCGGAGATCCGGGTCGTTGACATGCCGCCGGCAACCTCTGAGATGGGCGTCCAGAACCTTCGCATCGAAATCAACCCTACTTGTTCTGGAACGCCGGTTGAAAATCTTGCCTGCAACTACCCCGCGGTCAGATTTTCATCCTGGACCGTCGATAGCTGGGCAAGTGGGTTGACCTTGGTTGGCTTCAATAAATTTTTCGAGATCCAGAGGGACGCTTCTCGGATTACTATCCAAGACAGTTCGATGAACCGGACTATGGATGTTGAGGGAGACTCACTTCCCACCGATATCTTGCTCAGGGGCTCTCAAGTTCTTATTCAAGATAATAAGCAGGTTGGGCTAGAGACGGCCAGATCTTTCTCCATCACGACCGACTCAACGACGCCGGGACCAAACACTGTCACTCGACACAAGACGGAATCTGGTGTACAGAGTCTTGCTCCTCGAGGAAAGTGGTCGTGGGGGCTGCTGGTTGAGGACATGGACAATTCAGCGGCCACTGTATTTGAAAACCGAGAGATCAATGGTTGGACTATGAATGCGGGAGTAGGTTGGAATCTCCAGGGCGATGTCGACTTTGAGTCTCCGCCCCTCGGCGTAAACTGGTGCGTTGGCTGCGGACGACAGGGCGGAGCGCCGAGCGGGAATGCTACCTTTATCGTCCCCAGTAGCCCGCCTAGCGAGGTGAAGCCGCGAAGTCTTTTCGCAGCCCAGCTTGGAGCGCGAGGAGTTAACTGGTATCAGAGAGGCGGTAATGGTAACTGATGTAAACGATGTTGAGTGTCACAATAGGCCTCTAACTGTTGCGCAGTAGAGGCAACGTCATAGTCCAAGTCGCCGATGTCGTAACTAATTGATTGAGGAACATTCGATCTTGAAGCTTAATTCATTGAGCATTGTTATAAATATCTGACTATTTTCGTCTATACACGCTCGGGGAAGGTGAAATGTACTTTGCGTATAGAAGGGTTGCCATCGATCATGAAGCTCTTTTAAGTACCACTTTCTCTACTCTTCTTAACTAAGAGGCTTGCAGTTGTGTAACGCATATATAACCTCTTATTCTCTTGGACCCCCACGCCCCTCTGCTCAGCATACTGAGCAAACTCCTCATCCTTCTCTAACTGAGCGAAGCAATTCTCCTCCAGACCAAAGCAGACCTCAATGCCCTCATCTTCGCCAGCATTTCTTACCCCTGCCCTTGTCGGAAGCACGAAAAAGAATCCCTCGAAACTTGGGTGCGGCCACCTCAATGCCGCTGGTTTACCAAAGCCAAAGTCGTGGTCCTGGTACGATTTCATGGTATGCCAATCGAAGGCCATGCAATCGAGGCCCAATACCCAGTGCATATCTAACTCAGACCAGTGCAGATTAGGGGAGCTGGCAGCGAACTTGACCAGATCCGCCATATATTCCGGGTTGACAGAGTTGGTACTATCGCGTACGCTACGAGCCAAGACGGGGAGAGTCGTCTCCAAGTCACCGAGAACCTCAGCGACTGTTAAGCTCTTGGACTGCGGAAGCGTAATGGCGGCGCCAATATAGCGGTCGGAAATTGTCCAGCCGGTGCGGCCACGTCCATTAACGGCATGGACTGCTTTGGACGGTGCATTAGGATCCGGCTTAAGTAGCTGCAACTTGGCTCGCACGGTTGCCCGCCACATGATGGACAGCAGGGCATCGTATGTCGAGATCCAGGTCCCTGGTTCAAGTCCCATACTGCACTGTGATTTGAGTGTCTGCATCTTGCTCTTTGGAAAGTGCCAGATGCGCGTCTTTACAACTGGCATCTTGAAGTCCGCCGGCGGTGGAGCTGGAGGACCGTCTCGCAATTTCATGGTGGGAAATTTAGAACCCAGTTCCTCGAGCTCCTTGGAGGTGAGCTTGGGTTTGTCCTTCGAGCTCAGAATGCTGCGAGATAGAAGCTCGGATGTAGATATATCCCGCCCATTGACGTAACCCTCCTTTGTGACGGCAGTTGCGTATCGAGCCCAAGCTGTCAAGAGGTTCTCAAAGCCAGGTCCGTCACAAACCTGATGCGTGATGGCAAGGCCGAGGATGACGCCGCCCTCGATAAACGTGATTTGTGCACCGGCGACCGCGGGGCCAACAGCAAAGATATCCGCTGCGGGTATGGGAAAATGGGAGCCAACAAATAGATCTGGAAGCACCTTGGGCGAGTCGAGGAGATGGACTGGGAAGTCATGCTTGTCAAGCACAGTGAAGGGAGCTATGTCTTCAGGGTGGGCATCTTTGATGTGGAGGGAAAGTGAAGAGCCCGGTTGCCTCTTCACTACGATGCGCCCCGACTCATTATCAAAATGAAGTGTTCCTGCCAATCAATGTCACTCAATAAGTCAATACAGCTTCGTTAGTTAGGGGACTGACCTGTTAGAACAGGATAGTCGGCAAGTGTACGCTCCAATCCTTTGAGGAGGTTGTTGGTTATTGAGGCTTTGTGAGTATTCTCTGGCAACTCAAAAATCTCAATCATGTGCACATAAAGCTTGGGCATGAGATGATCCAGATCTGAAAGCTGGATAATCTCATCCTGGGCCTCTGTTTCGACGCCTAGGGGTCTGACATCAATCTCTTGCCGACCAGCCATGGCTTCCAGGGTTAAGAGGAGTGTCGATGATAGAGTAAGAGTAAAGAAACGATGTAGGTGAGTTGATGCCTGACTCGACGGTCCCGGAAGACAAAAAGCAGAAGGAGTGGAGGTTTTGGGAGAAGTATACTGGGAACGGGGTAAGTGCCGGCCAATAAACGATGGCACTTATCTTTATGCAACGGTTACTTTGAGAATGGGTACGGGCACACCGAGGTTCTTAGCGAATCCTATATATGGAGCAACTCGACAAGGCCTGAGGCAAGTCTCAGGGTGAAAAGGAGAACCCTGCCGCTCCAAACCATGTGCTTTTTCTATATGGAGTACTCCATTCTAACCTGGAGTACCAAACCCCTGAGTATCTGTGGAAGCTTCCGACACGATGTTTATGATGGCCACTTCCTGGTCCTCTGTTCCCTGTTTAAATGCGGACCCTGTTAACATCCATCAATCCTCAAGTGAAGGATTCTCGCCAATACCTGCATCTCTCGCAAAAGTCACTCGTCAAGGGAGTATTTAAACAACTTCCCCGAATCCCAACCAGACTGGGATATCAGACATGTTCGGGGACGTTTCCACGTTTTCATTTTCCGCTACACAATAAAAAAAGTGTTCCATGTTCAAACCCATCCAATACACGTGCTCAACCCGAAATGGTTGACGAAAATGCACGGGCCGTTACATTAGAGGGTTTCCCCCTCGCGATGACCACCATCGTCTTGGTGTTTGTCGGCCTCGCAACGATCAGTGTCGGAATCCGCACCACGGTTCGTCTCACCGACAAGGTGTTCGGATTAGACGATTGGCTCATTGTGGCTGGTTTGGTAAGAGCATCCTTCTGTCCGTGACACGAGCATGGGGACATCATATTAACGCAAGGACTTCGTGGAGATTATCTACATTGCCTACACAGGTCTCGCAGTACGCGCTGTCTCGGTGGGTATTGGTTCCAAGGATGAGTACCTCAACACGTGGATGCAATCAGAGGCACAAAAGTTTTACATTGTGTGGATCACAATCTATGTCGTTGCCGTCGCATTGATCAAGTCGTGCGTATGCGTCACACTCAGACGAATCGCTTCGAGGTCAATTCCTCTTTTGCGCTACGCAATTTGGGTACTTTTCGGTCTCACTTGGGCATCATTCTGTGTTACTTTCTTTGGCATTCTAACATTCTGCCGACCCGTCGAGGCCAACTGGAACACGTCTCTAGTCTTGGAAGGAAAGGGGACCTGCGCAGCTACCGAGACGCTGATTGGCATCAGTCACACCAATACTGCGACAAGTATCGTCACCGACTTTGGCTGCATAATACTGCCGGGAGTCATTTTGTGGAAGACACAGATGTCGACCAAGGCCAAGCTACAGGTGCTTTCTCTCCTGTCTCTGGCCTCAATGTGAGCTTTTCTGAACCATACTTGGCGTCGTCTCTTTGCCCTAAGCTTTACTGTCAGCGCATCTATCGCTACTATTGCCCGAGCTCCCTTCATCTCCCGCTATCGACAACCTAAAGACAATCTCAAATGTGCGTTTCCCGCCCCTTCTTATACTTGAGCTAGTTGTAACTGATAACCATTCAGACTACATTGGCTACATCGTTTTATTCTCCTGCATCGAAATCGGTGTAGGCTGCATCGCGGCTTCGCTTCCTTCTGTGCGCATTATGTACATGCGTGTCCGTGGTCAAGAGACACAGAAGTCGACGAGTACTCCCAATGCAAATACTCTTGTAACTATCGGCGGTGGCAAGACAGGAGAAAGTCACTCTCGAGGTCAAAGACGCGGTTTCTCTAATCCCGCCGACCGTGGCATAACAACCACGCATATCAATCGCGGGGACAGAGACTGGGAGCGCCTAGGAGATGAGGATTCCGATAAAGGCATCTTGATCGATAGGAAAAACGGGGGAATAAGGGCTGACTATATGTACTCGGTTGAGCTTGAGCCTCAAAAGAAGGGCAACAGAGGAGATCTTGTATTATAAGTCATAAGTCTAATATTTAAGCCTTTAATCTTATAAACCTGGTTTTATAAGTTAAAGTTAAGTATTTCTCTATCTTTAATAGTTAAGTCATGTAGCATTACTTCTACCCTTCCTTGACGGCGATCTGAGTCTTATAAACCAGTCAAAAGGATTCAATGAGCACTCTGATCGAGTAGCTATTATTATTATCCGCTTCTGTGGAAAGACCATGGCCTATCACATCATGGCCGACGTTACTTTGAAGCATGTTGCTTCATTTATCACTAAGATAAATAAGGGCATTTCTTCGTTGAATGGCTCGGATTCATCATCTGGAGGGGATCAGTTCACGCATATCATGCTGTGCGGAGATGGGCTTAGACTCAACAGAGCGATAAAGGAATGATCACTATTGACAAAAGGTGGGTACTTTTCCATATTCTGTCCTAGAGTTTCGTCGTTTCGTCGTTTCGTCAAGGTTTAAGAGATTGAAAAAGACTCTAGCAAAAGAGACCTAGCAAAAGTAGAAATTAAAAAACGAGAAACAATCGAGGAGCAGCTCCAGCGACTTTCTTTTTACCTAGGGGGATAGTGAAGCCTCTATATTAGGGCTTCATACTTTAATATATCGACAGGCAGCAACTTCACAGTTCTCTAGTATCACAACTTAGGTTTCTATCCCAGGCTGACTCTGCTCTGACCTTAGAGCATAATATATAGATAATAAACTCCGTTAGAAAGAGTGTGTTCTAAGGTTTAAAGCCTCAATCCCTTTTAAAGTGAGCGAGAAGGCTAGTGTCTCTTTCGTGGCCAAGGTTACTAACAGTTAATATTAACTATCGCCTAGGCAGCATTCTTCTGTTTAATTTGCTCGGCAGCAGCGACATATAATCCCTGCGTGAGTATTAAGGAAAACTCAGTACAGCTAGAATAAAAGAGCGTTACCTATTCATCTACATCTGGTGTAAAAATGCAGATACAAGGTACTCTAGCTAAGCTACTAAAAGAACTACTATAACGTATTATAAATACCTCACCTAGAAGAAGGTATAACTATAACACGTGATAGATAGAGTCAGTTAGCGAGGGGCATTAGACCCAATCACAGGGGTGTATAAGGCGAGGTAAGACCCACCAGTTTCAGCTTCCTAACCATCCTTCTCAGAAATCTGCCTTACTTGCAACGTAGCATCTTATTTCAAGGACTTCTCTACCGCTGCGCATACTCCCTCTACCAAAAGGTCAATCACAGCAGTCCACTTAGGATGAATCATTTTGACTACGATGATCCTTATCGTCCGCGGGGTTGGCGCTTCACCTTGACCATCCTCTCAGAAGCTGCCAAAGAAGCAGGCCGAGTTATCCTCATCCAGATGTACGACGCTATTTGCATGTGGATTGCGTTCATTTTGGTTATCGTCGTTCAGATCATGCCTTTATTCACCACTCTCTACCTAGTCCAGCTTTTTGTCCCCGACGCTGTCACTACAGTCCACTGGACTATTCTCCTTATCCCAGGCCTTTTGTTTATCTACCTCACGAGATCTCTGTTTCAACTCACCCTGCACGCGCTTAATAATTTTGCCGAAAAGTATTGGGGCCGTGCATATCGCAGACGTCTTCCCAAGTGGCTCATCACGAAGAATCTGCTTGAAATAACCAGCAACTTAGTGTCCGACTTGAATGGGCTATCTCTCTTCATCAAGACAGCTGTATGTCTGCCTTACTATGCCTGGAAGTTCCTTCGAAAGTCCAAAAACGAAACTGCCCCCGCTGCTTGTAACGGATGTCGATGCTTCAACTCGGAACGTTTATACATAGCTTCAAGAGATTCATACGTAACGTACTCCAAAGTTGCCGAGTCAAGAAGGAATTGCACGACTTGTGCCATCATATGTGCGGGCGTTAGTCGCTTTTACGCTCCCAAAGATACGACAGACCGACATTTCCGAAGGTGGAAGCGATACCTCGGTTACGAAGAAATCTATCTCATCTGGGATCCCGAACAGCGATCAATCCGAGTAGACATGGAGCCGTCCTGGGACTCTGGCACCAGTCTTACTTTCTATTGCATCGGAAAAGGGCCTGATATACCTATAATCAACTCTCCCAAGGCGTACGTGGACGATACGAGGTCGGACGCCAGCATGCATCGGATACTCGACTGGATGCTTGAATGCACGGCTAAACACGAGTACTGTCCCAAGAACGAACCAAAGCCCATGCCGGACCGTGTCCTTGACTTGGGACATCCGAGCGACTGCTTTATTAAACTACTTGAGACCCAGAATCAGCTCGGAACCTACGCGTGCTTGAGCCATCGATGGGGCTCAGTCCAGCCGCTGAAAACCCTCAAGACAAACAAAGAAACCCATAAAGTAGGCATCCCACTGGCGGCTCTCCCAAAGACATTCCAAGATGCCGTCAAAGTCTGTCGCAGATTATCGATCCGCTACTTATGGGCCGATACACTCTGCATCATACAAGACTCGGACGAAGACTGGCAGCGCCAAGCTGCCGAAATGGCCACTATCTATGAGAACTCATATCTGACAATAGCTGCTACAAAGGCAGCCGGTCATCAAGAAGGATTACACACGGAGAAAAAAGTCCGAGAGACTCGTATTGAACGCGTCTTGGGGTCGACGATTGGCCAAGGCGTTTCACAAGACATTTACGTACGACTCGATTCCCCGAATCGTAATTATCGGGATAGAGTTCATCACTGGTCTTCAATAGGCACAGAACAACTGCAAGCCTCGGAATGGCCGCTGCTGACTCGGGCTTGGGTCTTCCAAGAGCGTCTTCTTTCACCGCGTATGCTACACTTTGCAAGCCGCGAGCTGGTATGGGAGTGTAGAACAGGTGTTTACTGCGATTGCGGCTACAGTCACGAGGACACCGATAACCTGAACTTTCGACGGTTGGTGTCTACCCAGTCCATCACGACGAGCGACTGCACGCCTCAGCAGCTGCGATACATGTGGTATGCCATCGTCGAGAGGTACTCACTTCTGATGGGAAACTTGACACACCAGACGGATGTGTTTCCTGCTCTGTCTGGATTGGCCAGCCGGATAGCTGGACTTCTCGGAGATGGGTATGCAGCTGGCCTTTGGCGGAGCAATATTGTGGAAGGTCTCTTATGGAAGCCTGGCTTCAAACTCCCGGTTGAAGGCCATAGACGACCAAAGAAATTGGTTGCGCCGACCTGGTCTTGGGCATCGGTCTTGGGTGATGTCTCGTACCAATACAAAATCCGGCCAAGCTCCTACGACAACGAGGATCTTCAAGAGATATACGCGAGTATGGTGGCTATATCTTGCGACACAGTTGGCTCCCAAACAACAGGGGCCATGTCATCAGCGGTCCTCACACTCTCAGGGTACGTCACGTACGGAACGTTACGTTTCCAGGAAGAGCGTCAGCAGCTTTGGTACTCGGACATGGAACGTGTCTATACCTCGATCCGCCTGATCTGGAGCCATAATGGGGACTGGGAAACGTTCCAGCCAGATCACCCTGAGGATATTGTGGAGGGACAGCAGGTCCTATGCATGAGGTTGGCAAGGATAGGAGGGCAGGAGTGGTACATGGTCTTAGCAGAGGAGGCATCTGCCTCGGGAAGATTTAAGAGACTGGGGTTGCTAAAAGGGCTGGACGTGACGTGGAAGTGGTTTAAACTGAAGAGTTGGCAGAAGAGAGCAGAAAATAGATTTTTTGAGGAGAAAAAGGAGGTCAGGATTATATAACGCATAGTTTGAACGAAAGGGTCGGACCTGACTTTATATAACAAGAAGTGGCATTGCAGTTAAGCGTCGAACACTAGAGAGAAAAGAAGGGTAGTTTCTTTGGTAGTTTCTCGCTACAAGGTCTTGGCCACCTCATAGCTTCGGCAGGTGGAAGCCTTGGACATGGTACAACAGTTTTGCTGCCAAGTATTAGCTGTTATTCAAAACATGAACATAGCGATCTCGCGTTTATTAAAGCCCTGGGGCTCTTGCACTCTATAGAAGAATTCGCAGACACTCGGGATAATATTTTATTGCATGTGGCTCAAGCATAAGGAAAAGGCGCGGCAGCTTCCTCGCACATTGAAAAGGGGCAAGGAATGAAGATATGAAGAGCCTCCTGGAGAGAGCTGAAAGGTAAATCCGCATTTAGAGTAGCGTTCAATATGCGCGAGAAATATAGCCGATGGTTGGTATTGCCTATTGCTTTTGTAGGTCTGTATGGTTCTTTTGTCACTGCTGCCTGTCAGCTAGTTTAAAAGGTTGGACCTTGTATCTTTTCAATCAAACTCTGACCTTAAGCTTAGTGATTCAAGATTTAGATTGTTACACCAGCATGCATACCTGCCCCGGTCGATTGTTGCCATAGCTCGGCACCAGTTCCATCATGATGAACCATCTAGTTCCCATTGCGGGTAAACTCATGAGAATGGAAAGCTCTTTCGAGCTTCTGGCCTTATCTTCGACGAGTGCTAGGTCTAGGCCTGAGACTTGGCCAGATATCGAGCCAGGCATTTGATCAACCAGGACGACCTCGGCACCCAGAGCAAGCATTGTTGGAGCACGCTCGACAAAGTCCCCTTTGAACTCGATGGCCAGGAGTCTATACCTTTTATGGCATAGGAAAGTGAGCCCTCAGTTTTCGTATTGCACCCCTGTGCCTGACAATCGCCTGTGCAGGTTTCAAGTCAATGCGGACGCTTTATCTCCGCGATATTTTGTTTCCTTAGCTGGGGCTGGTATGTCAGGGGCGGGGGTTAACACAGAATAGTGGATGTTCGCTTCCCTAACTGAGATAAACCAATCGCAAAGCTATCCCCAGACGTTTATCGACTCGTGCTTAATATCATTTCAACATGCTTTTTCCTTGGAAGCAAGCCACGCCCACGGGGAACCGACGAGATCATGCCACTGAAGAATCTTCCATGGGCAGGTTGGTGGGAAATGAGCACGGATTACGGAGCACCGAAGCCTCTTGGGTGCTAGCCTTTTGTCCGGTCGGGCCCCCTGCATACTAGCCCTCAATAGTACTGATATTGCCAAGCAGGTCAGGCCGCAGCTGGTGCGACTCTGGTCATGGTGTTCTCCACCTTCAAGGGTATGTTCCATATCGACGGCGTGTGTTCCGTCCTAGTTCCGACACGCGAGGGCTAATGGGTAACAAAATAGATAAGCCCAGGCTGTCGGATTCTAGCCTTGGCCTTGGCTGATCATTTTGTCCCCACCCTATCCGGTTGCGTCGCTACGTCCGGCGTTAGCCTAGATCTCGTTAGCAGATCATGTTTATTGAGTTTGGGCGGCAGGGTTCCCATTGGGCTAGGCCACGGTTACTTCCCGCAGTCTCCAGATGGCTTGCTTATCCTCGCCGCGAACTCCTTGGTTTCTTCCTTGGCCCTTTAGCGTCTGACTAGAGAACCCATGAGCAGCTAAGTCTAGATGCGCCATCGAGTCAGTGCCAAAGTAGTTTAACAAGCCGATTCCCTGAGCTGGTGGCCGCATGTTTTCCTCTACGGACGCATGTTTTCGTTGCTGAAAGGGTCTTATTCTTGCCGCCACCTCGATTAGAATTCCATTCATTCCATTCTTTCTTCCTCCCTCAAAGTGCGCGTACGTCGACAAACCGAGTAACTGTCTGACCCTCTGCTCCGGCTGCTGGCCAATATGGTACCCCCGCCATCTGGCGGTGCCGTCCTCGTAAGTTCAGCGCGATCACAGAGTGACATGCCCCTTGCCGAGTCTCCCGAGGGACGACTCTTGCTCCCAAGCCCGGGCCTCCTAGAGTGATCTGCACCAAAGGGATAGCACTGACGATCCTCTACCAGGGCATCATCTACACCATCATTGCTACTGCTGCCGCGGTCATCGGAGCCCGCGTTTATCTTCGCCTCAAGATTCAAAAGCAGAGGCTGCTTCCCAGTGACGCCCTGATGATCGTAGCCTGGTGCGCGGCATTTTCATCATCAATATTCGACGTTCTCCTACACATCAGGGGCGCTTTGAAACCCGATATTAATTACACCCTCGAGAACTGGAGTACCGACCCGGAAAATCTTCAATATGTCCTCAAGGTATACAAGCAATCCTCCTTATTCATGGTTACGTCCTCGTGCATTGAAACTACCCGTCGAACTCCTCAAGCTAATCATGTTTACGATTCCAGATCATGTGGGCCAGTTCCTTACCATTTTTCACCACCTTCTACCTCTGCAAAGCGGCTCTCCTCTCCGTTTACCTTCAATTATTTCCAACATTCATGAGAAAGAGGCGTTTTGTACTTTGGGCAACCATCGTATACTGTGCATGCGCATACGTGGTGTCCATGTCGTTACAGCTGTTCCTCTGTTTTCCTGTCGCGAGAAACTGGTGAGTGAAAGGCCTTTCTCTTCTTCCTTCAAGCTTGTTTACCAGCTCCTTGAACACTATTTTCTAACAATACTCTACAGGAGCATGAATCCCGAGACAGCGTGCGACGTCTTGGTGATACCGACTATATTCCAGGTTGCCTGGTCGCTGCATATTTTTGGCAGCCTTGCTTGTAAGCTACACTTCTGATCAGCGTCGATTGACAGATCGGAACCACGATTTATATTACAGGCTAAACTAACACGTATACACAAGGCTTCCTCCTGCCATTCTTGATCATCTACAAGTTGAACATGCGCACCAGGATGAAGGTTGGCGTGTATTGCGTCTTCCTCCTCGGCTTAATCGACATTGCATTCTCCTTAACACGGTTTTTAACCGTGCAGCTGGGCAACTCGGGCGACTTCAGATCAATCACAACTATTGGTGAGTTCCTCACAAGAAGCCCGTCATCATTAACAAGAACATCCGCTAATGACAATGACTCTAGAACTATGGAGCTCCTTGGATGCCTATATCGGGCTTATCATTGCCTGTCTACCCTCTCTTCGGCCTTACCTCCGTCGAAACTACGGAGCCTCCTCTCAGTACGATTATAACGATTCAGGGAAACACGCCAGATCTGCCCCTTCGCGCAGGGTGGGCCAGAGTGGCTTCGAAGAAATTGACGAAACATCTTACCCTGTAGGTTCCCACGGAAGCCACACGCTAGGGTCTCACCGTGCGCCTGACTCGTTGGACTTTGGTGCCGACGAGTGGAATGATGATAAGAAGAGCAATAGAAGCGATATTGAGCTGGTTCGGATTGAGGTTGGCGTACCGGTCAAGGAACATGGCCATGTTTGAAAGTTGGTATATATGTGAAACGTATCAAGTAACTAATAAATAATTTTACTATATCTTCACTTGATCCAGAGCCTTCTCATGTTCACCCCAGCCACGTATTGTATGGATGTGAATGACTAATCTGAGTATTTTATCTCGGCAAGCGCGTCAATGTCCGCGCGTCCGCCCACGTGGAGGGGGTCCAGGCGGCCATGGTCTGATGATCGACGTCCCACGAGTCAGCGATATCAATTTACTGCAACACGCCTGACCGATGTTCAATGTCGATTATTTACCTATTTAAGTTTGAAGGTTCGTGTTTGTGCCAACCCTGACCCAGTTGACAAGTATATCCTTGAGATGATCGTCCTACGCTGGGTCGGAGAAGCACAGACTCGCCCTAGACGTGCAGACGTGATGCCGAGGCGCATACTCTGTGGATATCAAACTTTACCACCCGGAAGCAAAAAATCAAGAGTTCCCCACCTTGATATTCGTATTTAAGCGTTTATTAAACGATTTTGCTTAGATACGTATGCTGCGTGTTGCGCTCTCAAAGGCAAAGTGCTTCCACAACAATAAAGAACACAGTTCTCTTCCTAGTTTAAGCATTATAACCCAATGCTCACACCACTTTGTTTAGCTTTAGTAGCCCACGGAGTGTTTTGACCGCACTACGGGTATTTGGACTCTTAGTCTCTAGCCCTCTTCCATTCTTCACACTACCCGCTTCTAGCTTGTTTGGTCTTGGCCTAAACCCCAGAAACAATCTGTCGGATCAATAACGTGTATGAAACCTAGCTCTATACGAGTTTGGGCCCATCTAACTCAAGTTGAATCCATAGAAATCTCCGCTCTCTTCATCTCCATGGAATAACTGTCAACTCGGGCCAGAACTTTTGCCAACGTGCCACTTTCTTTTGATACACCTCTTCTGTCATGATTTGCTGATTTGGTCGCACGACAAGATCAAACATGTCTGAAAAGCCCCAGGGTGCATAGACACTCCATTGCCCATCGTCCAAAAGACGCACAGCAATGAGTGCTGTATTTGTGCCCCACGTGCTAATCGATGACTCTGAAGATTTGTGTTGTGGGCACGGCTTGCCAAATTTGTTTTCGTACCAAAGATGCACGCGTGCCTGATTGCGGATCTCTACTTCGACAGGGATATCAGCGAATAGTTCTTTTCCAGCTTGAATGACCGAGTCCTCGGCCTCCCAGGATAGATCCGAGGCATCGAAGTAAACTAAGTCGTAGTCGCTGATGCCCCGCTGCGGGTCACGATCTGTCACCACGTTCCACACGGTTTGGGTGAGCGCACCGGCTGCGAGGTACCAGCCAGGGAGTTTCATGGTAGCGGCTCGCGTTAGGACAGTCAACAGTGTCTTGTTGTGCTCTAACGCGGCACGAAAATGCAGCATCTGTTCATGGATTGGTAATTGGCTGGCATTCATGGTGCTTGTGAGCCTCTGGAGAGATGTGAACGTAACACAAGGCAAAGGTAGGCGATGATCAAGACGAGAACGTGAATTTCCCCTCTAGGGCATCTAAACACGAGTTGAACACGTGACTTTATCCCTAGACCCGGAACAAATCACGATACTGTACGTAAGCAGTGTTTTATTGGCTGGGTCAGTTATCGTGGCTCCACCACACAATTATCAAAACAACGCGCTTAGCGAGGCCCTTTGTGCGCAAGACTCTGTCAATAATCACTTCCTATACTCTTATTGACTAAGAGGCTCACGGCTGTGCAAGACGATATAAGGAGAGCAGTACGTAACTTACATAGTACATGCAAGTTAGGCCGGTCAGTTAGAGCTTCAAGTCTTACTAGCTAGTACCGCACAATAGCTTCCCTATGGTTCATGGCTGTGTTACGGGAGTTACGAGACTTTAGTAGAGTACTTGCGCTTCTCTAAGTCATTCGCATATTGTCACATGGTCTCTCTTGGATTCCGATACGGTTATGCTGGTGATGACGTCGCTTCTCCAAGCTCTCGGATCCGCCCGCGCTTTCGAACATGCCATTGTAAGCCCGGTTTAATTCCGTCATGACACTGGTGGAGAAAAACCTGCCGTCGTCGTTATTGGACTCCCGTGTGAGTCTCGAACAGTTATCTTGTAGCACTTTAGCCGCTTAGTGGCCATATGAGCCCATATCTTATTGTTTTTTCTCAGCCCTCACTGGCTTCATCCTCTAACGCTGCGCTATCGAACGCCACGGAATCCAACTAGCACGACGGTTGATGCGCTAGTTCAGGGGTCAATAGTCAATAGTCTATAGGATAGGAGAGCAATGAAGATTGAAATATGACCTAGTTCTTCTGCGAAGAATTTAGATCCTAAATGTATCAACCAAGAAAGCACTATACAGTCACGTATGGGGTCCCGTTATTTAATCTTATACTATTTCACTATTTCACAACTATTTCATTAATCTATAGGCTGACTGGCGGTAGGTGCCTTTAGTAAAGCAAGTTCCTTGGGAGGATTATTAGGATAAAATCCAGACCCTTTAAGACCTAATGGCTGTCCAGCCTGAATGCGCTGGCGGAATAGTTTGTAGAATCAGCGCACCTTTTGGCAATGTGGCTTGGCCACTCACGATGCAGACGACCTTTCGATAGCATCGAAGGGCAGAGCTTGAAAGATCGGCTAGGGTAGGTGAGGAAGCCGTGGGGAGGCTAAATCCCCATATTTTAACGGGTAGGATGCTTGTCAATTAGATCTCCGGGCTGAGGAGGTTGCTGAATACTTAGCGGTGGGTTAATGCAGCATATATAAACTTGTCAGTATTGATTTTTAGATGTGTTGACGACACGGTGAGTCATTATTCATGCTTCACAAAAGTAGTGAGCTTTGAGTGACTCGATTGCTCTGGCAGCAGACGAAGTGCTGTGCACTTACAAGACGTGCGAGTGAGTGAATATTTACGCTTACGGCCAGGACAGTGCGGTGTGCAGAACGATGGTGGCGTGGGCTGAAATGGGCCATCAGGACTGACAATCTGACACCAGAGTCATGCCAATAGCCAAATTACATGTTTCGTGCATCTACATATGTAAGTCAGTCGAACTCTTCCACAACGGTTGTTGTCCCCTCTCACCACATATTCGAGCATCTTTTCTTACCTTGTCCACTGCAATACACCGAGATACAGTCATTGCGATACCACACCTATTCTCTTATTGCTAACCTCTTAAATTTCCTCCAGCGTGTGTTAATGATGAGTGCTATATCAGGAAAATGAAATCTTGGTGTATTGTTTTCCTTTTTTGTCTCGACGTGTCCGCAAGATCATGCTCATACGGAAATCTAATGACTTGGCAACTGAATAATTATCTCTCATACTTAGAGAAAGGTATTGCAATAATACGTTAGTAACTTAAAGTCGACTTCAATAATAAGTTCTCTTCTATTAGTAACACAGCCAGGATTGAAACATTCACGTTACTACGGCCACTACTACAGGGTAAGGTAGGAAAGGCATCTACAGCGTTATAGCCTTCCTAATCAAGACTAGTCCGAGAACGGTTAAGTAAAACACACCTCAATCATGGCGTCATAGTGGCAGGAGTAAGCAAGCTCACTGCGACATAAATGCTTGTGAGGGGAGCTTTTTGTAGAGTACCGTTGTTGACGACTTCACCTCAACATCAATCACTCCATGACTAACTGAGACGGACACATCAACGGTGACCATGGGTGTCTTAAGAACGATCTGTCTTCTTGCCTGGGCTTCGCTGCGGGTCATCGCATCCCAGCTTCCCCTCGATGCAAACCAAGAGCCATCACCATCTATCTATGAGGTTCACCAAAACTTCTTCTCCCCAGAGCATTCGATTCGCATTAAAGAGCAAATCAACAACTCGATATGCGACGCTCGCGTCAAGCAATTCACTGGATGGCTAGATACCGGAAACCAGCATCTCTTCTTCTGGTACTTTGAAAGCCAGACTGCCCCAGCCACAGATCCTCTAGTACTTTGGCTGACCGGAGGCCCTGGAGGCTCCTCAATGCTGGGGATGCTGCAAGAGCTTGGCCCGTGTCTGATCAATGAGCATGGGAATGGCACGGTTCATAACCCCTACGGTTGGAACAAGAATGCAAACTACATTTTCGTCGACCAGCCTGCTGGGGTTGGTTTCTCTTACTTGGATAAGGATGAGCCGTATCCTTCTGATTCTTTCATTGCTGCGGACCATATGCACAAGTTTCTGCAAACATTTGTGAGCCAGGTCTTTCCAGAATTGGCTGACAGGCCTTTTCACATTTCTGGAGAGAGCTACGGGGTAAGTGGCCTGGTTATGCAGGATTTCTATATCCCTCTTCAATGCCTGTTAATCACTGATCAATCCTCGCAGGGCCATTATATACCTACGTTGGGATCTCGAATAGTATCACAGAATATACTCTACCCCAAGCGCCCTCAGATCAACCTTGAATCTGTCCTTATCGGTAACGCCTATGTTTCACCCCTTGATACAGCTTTCGGGTACTGGGAAACGCTGTGCACCACCAATCCCGGCGTCAAGGAACCTATATTCAACAGTACGCGCTGCGACATTATGGCTGCCAACCTCCCAAGATGTATGGACTTGGCACGTGTATGCTACAAACACCCCGACCCCGCCATCTGCGCTTCTGCATCGACAGTCTGCTGGGACGGAGTGATTTCGCACTACGACGGGGAATCGGGATCCAATGGCGGCAGGAACAGGTTCGATATCACCGATCCATGCGAGTCCGGCGACGATCTCTGCTATAAAGAGTCTGCCCTTATCCAAAAGTATCTGAATCTCCCACAAGTCTGGAAAGCCCTGGGAGTGCCCAGCGCGTTGACCAACTATTCGATTTATTCCTGGAATGTGTCGGAGGCCTTTGAGCTAGGAACTGATACGGGAACGAGTACTCAACCCCAGATCCTATATTTGCTCGACAACCAAATCGATGTGTTGCTCTACCAAGGGAACCTCGATCTTGCGTGTAACACCGCTGGAAACCTGAGATGGACTGGGAACATGGCTTGGAAAGGACAGCCGGCTTATGTTGCGCAGCCTCAGAAGCCATGGAGCGCCGATGGCGGCAAAATCGGTTGGTATAAGGAGGTCAAGATCAAGATGGGCAGTGGAGATAAGAAGACGACATTTTCATTTGCTACCGTCGATGGGGCGGGCCATATGGTAAGTTACTACCGCAGGTTGAGGCATGGTGCTGATAATTACCGCAGGTTCCTCAAAGCAAGCCGAAAGAGGGACTGGAACTTCTTAACAGATGGTTACAAAAGCGTACGTTTGCCGATAGCTGATAGCAGACCTTTCACAACGACGGGTTGGTTTTGTACGTGCTTGTGGACAGTAGGCGATTGGTACGGTGCTAGGCATGGGTGGGTGGTATTGATGATTTTATATATAACGTGTGGAATATGTGATGCGTAGATGGTTTTCTTGTATCCTGAGAAACTTGGAATAACTGCTATGCCTCGCATCACTGGTTTACAACTACGCCAAGGGAATTAGTTACTTGAATTAGAAACCAGTGGCCAAGGCATCTACGACCAAGGCTCAAATTAAGATGAGACGCACAAGACAACCATGCCGTTTACCAAATCGCAAGACACCTGGGACTACGTTCTGCTAATAATACATCGTCTGTATATACACCTTTGCGTGGCGCTATAGTCACTGAGGATTATAACAAAGAGGCTCACTAACTCCCAGTCCAGCCGCAGGCCCCAGTGAAACTTGTACTACGTGGTAGCCTGATCCCAGGGCCATTGCGCGCGATGTTTTGGTGATTCGAGACCTTGACTCCGCCAACACCCTTCGGCTACTTTGTGAATGTTCTGTGTTAAACTAGCGAGTTTCCCTTCACCACAAGCGCATGGACTTTACTAGCTGAACGAATCGATCTCTACATATATCTCTGGTTGGAACTTTCGCTATTTAAATTACTCTCTATCTTACTTGGAATATACTTTTCCATGGCGAGGGTGACTTGCGCAGCAATATTAGCATCTCATTCGCCAATCTCTGATTATCTTTTTATTATAGCTGCTCTTTGACCGAGGATTATTTTGCCTCGCCTGGCAACGAATTGAGGCCATTATCAACTTGAAATAATTGTTCATACTGGTCTTATAATCACACTAGTTAGCCGCCATACTATAGTCAATGAGAGGATCAGTCTCAAGCTTGGAGGAATAGTAGCAGCTTAGCATCTTAGTGTAACACGTCGGCTCTTGCAAGCTCATGCCCTTCTTGTATCACGGATCTTTTACCGTCGATCGACATGTGAAAGCATGATAATTCGGACGGAAAAGGCTGCCAGCAAGGTAACATACCAACAACCAAACGAACGAAGCGTGTTTACAGGGTACTTTGGTTAGGATTTGCTGCCAGTTCGCCGGGTTAGTCTAGGACATCAGCATGTTTATTTTCCCAGAATCACAAACCTTTCTGGTAGACTGCAAAAGCCTTCCAACATGCGGCCAAGCCTTGGTACTCAAGGGATAGGCAGAGACTAGACAGTAACTAACGGGACAAACCCACAAATCCATCTGGTCACCTAGCAGTGCTGGGCACAACAACGCCTACTGCGCTATCTAAGACAGTCTCCACCTTATCACCTCTTGTGCGAGTCATCGGTAAATTATTAAAACAGACTGTAAAGCATTGCTCTTGGATCTTCTATAGAAGGATCACATACCCCACGATGCTCTTCCAGTCCAGCTCTTTAGCCAAAGTTCTAAGAGTTAATAAGTCTACCTGAGGTAGCGTCCTCCGCAAGCGGTCAACAAATATGGCTGGCTACGGATGTCGGCGCCATTGCCGATGAGGGTCACACGGATAGCTTAGTCGCTTGAAGGGAAGAATGCGGGGTAAAGAGTCGGAATCCGCCGCCCTTATCTCGCATCAAAGCTTCCCCGTTCGGTACAACTTGTCTTCGCAAGTCTTTCTTTCACCTTCCATCTCACTTTTGCACTAAACACTTGCACTTGTTGTCGAAATCATGGCGCCAAGCACTTCTGTTTTCAAGTCAAACATATATCCTGGGAACCACGAGAAGCTCTCGAGTTGCCAGGATACTCAGAACTACATCGACAACCAGCTCGTGAGCTCAAGCACGACAAACTGGATTGACGTGCACGATCCGGCAACAAACAATGTCTTGACGCGAGTCCCCCAGAGTACAAATGATGAGCTAAAGGAGGCAGTTCGATCGGCCAAGGCGGCATATCCATCATGGAAAAGAACCAGCATCATCAAGAGACAACAGATCATGTTTCGGCTCACCCACTTGATCCGAGAACACATGGACAACCTTGCTACGAGCATTGTCACTGAACAAGGCAAAACCTTTGCTGATGCCCGTGGCGACGTGCTTCGTGGTCTTCAGGTTTGCGAAACAGCCTGTGGAATCACCACTCAGCTTACCGGCGAGGTTCTCGAGGTGGCAAAAGACATGGAGACTCGCTCTTATCGTCAGCCCTTGGGGGTGGTCGCGGCCATCTGTCCATTCAACTTCCCGGCCATGATTCCTTTGTGGAGCTTGCCGATTGCAACCGTTACCGGAAACTGTATTATTGTCAAGCCGTCTGAGCGTGACCCAGGAGCCGCCATGATGATCGCAGAGCTTTGTAAAGAAGCTGGCTTTCCGCCAGGCGTCGTCAATGTCATTCACGGTGCCAAGGATGCCGTCAATTTCCTGCTTGACGAGCCCGAGATTCAGGCGATCTCCTTCGTTGGTTCTAACAAAGCTGGAGAGTACATCTATCAGCGAGGAACTACCAATGGAAAGCGGGTGCAGGCGAATCTGGGGGCCAAGAACCATGCTCTTCTCAGTGCAGATGCCAACAAGGATCATGCGCTCGATGCCATCGCTGGAGCTGCCTTCGGGGCTGCCGGGCAACGATGCATGGCCTTGAGCGTTCTTGTCACGTTGGGAGATGCGAAGGAATGGTTACCCGACCTCGTCAGCAAGGCAAAGAGCTACATTGCCGGTAGTGGCTTTGATTCCAAGTCTGACCTGGGTCCTCTGATCACTCCCCAGAGTCGTGATCGTTGTGAGGCGCTCATTACAAGTGCGGAGAAAGAAGGGGCAAAGATCCTCCTTGATGGTCGCGGACATAAGCCAGAGGGCTTTCCAGACGGCAACTGGGTAAGCCTTACCAAGCCTTGCCAAACATTCATGTGCTGACATTGTCTATTAGGTGGGACCAACGATTATTGCTGGAGTTCGTCCGGATATGGAGTGCTACAGAGAAGAGATCTTTGGCCCTGTTTTGCTCTGCATGGAGGAGAAGACTCTCCAAGACGGCATTTCTCTCATCAATGCAAATGCCTGGGGTAACGGAGCCGTCATATTCACGAACTCGGGTGCTCAGGCCTCCCTGTTTCAGCAAGAGATCGATGCTGGTCAGGTTGGAATCAACGTGCCAATCCCTGTCCCCCTGCCCATGTTTTCCTTCACGGGGAACAAACGGAGCGTGGCTGGAACTGGTCTTGCCAACTTTTATGGCAAGGACGGACTTAGATTCTACACTCAGTGGAAGACGGTTACTTCACTGTGGCGGTCTGACGAGGCAAGCACAGGACAGAAGTTCACAACCATCAGTTAAGCGCAATCATCATATCTACTGGCCAGCAGAAAGCCCCGATGCGTAACATGAAGCAGCATGTGCGCTCGACGGCCCGAGCCGAAGGATCAAGACAGCTGGATACAGACTTTCGGGTTTATAGAATGGAATGTTTAGCCCGGGAACTAAGGCGTATGGAAGCAGATAAGCTCGGGTTATCAAGAGACTCTAGAGACCGAGTTCACGCGACTGAAACTGAAACCAGTTGATATTAAAACAAAACGCTGATAGAATGCAGTCCC
The DNA here is from genome assembly GCA_021730345.1 of Fusarium cicatricum. Taxonomy (NCBI): domain Eukaryota; kingdom Fungi; phylum Ascomycota; class Sordariomycetes; order Hypocreales; family Nectriaceae; genus Fusarium; species Fusarium cicatricum. The sequence goes on from JAJODA010000388.1 coordinate 42,943, forward strand.
TGAATCACTAGAACACCGATACGCTGCATCATGATCTTGACTGAGCCGTGTCCTCCGTTTGAGAAGCTTCGCCTACCGAGGTATTCGATTCCTCACTCGCTCTCGTCGCCACTTTCCTTTCTTGTAGCTCTTGTGCACCCCTGGACTTCTTCCTCCGACGCCTTAGACAAAAGACAAGGCATGCCGCTAACAGGAGGGTAAGTAGGCCTCCTGCAACAGAGGCAATGATAATGATTCTTGTTCTGGTAAACCATGTGCCGGATCCCTCTTCTTCCTTGGAATCTGGTCGCTCACAGTGGCCATTGTAGCAAAGCTTGTCATCCTCGCAAGGTGTGCCATCCAGAAACGACTCATAGGATCTTGAGCATGATCCGCTTCCCCTTACAGGCCATAAGCAGTCCAAAGAGCAACCCCTTGCAATGCATGGCTGAATAGTACTGCTGTTGCTCCTGAATCGCTCTTGACATTGCCGCTGGCGGGAGGTGCATTGTCCAGAAGCACATGTCAAGTCAACCCCATCTTCAGTACAGGCCTCTCCATCCGGAAGCTGATCGTCACGGGGACAGGCGATGGAACTACCAGCGCATACTTCTTCTGGGTCACATGGCCCCATGCTTTTACGGCAAACCAGACCCCTTCGAGCTGGCTGACATTGATCTGTGCAGCAACCGTGATGTGAGGGATCGCAGCGTGCGCCCTTGACGAAACGACAGGTCGATGGATCACAACAGGCGTTATCGCCACAGCCTTCTTCGCCGCCGCAATCACAGTCTTCGCCCTCTTCCAAGATACCGTTTCCACATTGACCAGTGGAAAGGGAGGGGAGGTCTCCAGACTCCTCATCACTTATCAGACAGTCGGTGTTGACAATACCGCGGCCCATGGCTGAACATATAGTTCCGATCGTGCAGGGAGAAAACCCCTTCATGTAGGGCTTGGCAGAGGGATTCATGAGATATTGGCTTTTGGCATCGCATGAATCTCTGCTGAGGGGACAGCAGGGCCCGGAACGTCCAGAGCCTGACTCGCAACTGCTTGGGGTGCAGTCATGGCTTGCTCCAAAGCTATGGCCGATCTCGTGTGCGATGACTTGCCACTCGTTTGAGGTCCGAACAACAATACTGGCCGCAGCAAGTGTAGTGCCCTCGGCTTTATAGGAGCCTGGCCTGCAAACTTGCCCCAGCCACGAAATACCAACTGTCGAGCCTCGTTGGCAGGACGTAAAAAGGGACCATAAAGCAACACGTTGGTCGCCGATGCTGTCGTCGATATCACCTTTCCATTCAGAAAACAAGCCCAACCGATCGGATAAGTCGACATCAGAGGTGCAGGCTTGGTTCCAGGGCGCCGAAGAAGGGGGTTTGACTGGGCAATCTCGGTCAGAGATGGTCAGGTTTGCAACTCTGAGTGAGATGTTGAATTGATCTTCGTAAACCTGAGATGCCGTGTTGATCTGCTTCAATATGTTTGATCGAACATCCTTCAGAGAATCAAACTTGGCTGTGTAAGCGCAGTCTGTGGCGATTCCAATCAGGGCGACCTGCCTCTCCGTGGGGCAACCATCTGTGTCTCCGATGGTATCTATAGGGTTGTAAGGTTCCATGCCGCCTTGCCGTTTCAGAGTGAAGCCTGAGCCGAGATTCTTTAGTCCGCCTTGGTTGAAGTCGAGGCTCTCGAAAGAGCACGGAACCGGGTTTGTAGCTTCCCGTTTCTGCCACTCGTGGGTACTTGGACCATCAATAGTATCGAAATCTCTTCGCACAATCAGGGATGGACTCTCGTGATTCTCCTCATGTTGAGATTGACGATGAGCGGGATTCCTTTGTACGTGATGAATGTTGCCGTCGATCTGATATGCCCCTTCAAAAACGGCATGTTTGATATCGTCGAAAACGACCCTTGCCCAACCAGCCTTCCTCCATTCCTGACGCCCATTCTCTGATACATAAGCCGAGCCCTTGAAAGCTTTGTTGGTCAGTTCCGGCTGGAAAGATCGTGTCTGTCCATTGGGCCCAAGAATATTGGTAGGCATTAACGAAGAAGTAAGCCCCTTGTTGGGTTGTAATGATAATCGGATGAACTGTTGATGGTCTCCCAAGTTGAAGGAAAGATCAAGTTCCGAGGACGCATCTATGTCCTCCAAGTTGGGAACTATTCGGATGTCTTCTATCCTTGTAATTTCATGGGTGAAACTTTGTTCCGCGGAGTATGCTTCAAACGTAATGTTAGTCAAAACAGGCTGGACTCCCAAGGTGCGGTGCATAAGCATTACCTTGAACGGAATCCAGTGAATTCCATAAGCACAGGATAGAGCTTATAATGAGCCATGGTGTTTTCATGGTTTGTTCGATTTGTCGTAACGTCTGAGGCTTTGTATTTGCAGGAGCCAAAGATTATCGACCGATATATCGATCCAATAACTGAGTGCCCGAAACCCCAAATCATTGAAGTGCCATATTATTTAAGAAATTGTCAAGGGGGAGGAGTAACAGGGGCAGGGATGCCAAATCTCGGTTATACAGGATGAGCATCCTTTAAGCCACGAATCATGCAGTTAGCATACGTCAGGCTTGGCTGAGCCCAGAATATTCGCCTGAATACCCAGAGCACATTGGCGAGATCAATGACAGCGGTCGCCACAATGACATATCGGATGTGCGCCTTGGCATGAATCAATCGTCTTGCTGCAGATCATACATCGGTTACAGCTTGTCATGAGAAGGATGACCAACAAAGGAATGCGTCAAAGTAAGCAGGGCCAAAAGCTGGAACGAATAATAAACTTCCTCCGCCATTCCGTTCTATACCTTGGCAGTAGGCTGCAGCTCTGGAGGAATCAGCAACTCTTGGCGCTTGATCCTCTGGGGTGTATCCGGCTGTGCGGCCGGCAGCCTCGGATACCCCGGAACTCCATTAACAAAAAATGCCCGAAGACTAGCACAGCCTCCCAGGATAGTTGAAATCTCCTCAAAAGCCAACGTGAGTTGGGAGATATGGGCTCGGTAAAGCCTGACATGTGAATTTTGCTATATCGATATATTATAGACGCAGACCACGATTTTTGATACATCGGCTCCCAGAAGAAACATCGCTCAGTCCTCCGTCAAGGCTGCCCTCCATATTGCACATTTTATTCCTTGGCCATGATGACATTTACTGCATGTCAGAGGCGGATGTCTGCACATGCTACTTCAGAGCTGAGGTAGCCTAGGTAGATCCTGTCAACTTGATCGACCAACCAAACCAATCATGTCTCTGTTAACCTGAGCATGTCAGCAAGTCAGTGCTGTTGGCCATGAGTGCAGGTGAAACAAAGACAAAAGTACCATAGGCCGATCATTAGGGTATGTACGCTGTCAGCTGTGCATGTTTGCCTTCTGTGTTGGCCGGTCACAATCATGCATCTACCAGCCCACGTGGTAACCTGGTTTCTTGTCCTGAATGCCAGCTCAGACCCAAACAAGGCAATATGAGCAGACGTTAAACAAGACTACTTAGTGATACTTTTGAGGCTGTCCTTAAACTCACTCGAGGAAAATCATGATTTCGAAGCCTCTCCATGTTACAATGGCCGGCTAGAAACTACAACTAGCCACCCACAAAACTTGAGCAGTCATGGCTATGGATATTATAACAAAACCACCATTCCCTTCTTTTTACTACGAGTAATTTGAGATAGTCCATCTTGATCTATTGTTTATCATGTAACTTATAGCCCTATTCTAATCATTATAGTAACAGTAAAAGTCTCTGTTTTCTTGACGGGGTGGTACGTCAGTAAGCCACCACTGATACATAAACGCACAAAAGCGCAACCTTCTCTAATATATATGTTAGTGATCTCAATAGTGACTTTGAGACTACCAAGCACTCCGTACCTGCTGTTCCTCGCGGGGCTACTTTCCGCAAGGCCTGGTTGATGAGGCGCAGCCAAATCGCCAAGGAAGTACTCATGACGTCACCAATCAAGACTCAAATCAAGTTATCGCCACTAGAAACAAGGGCTCTCGACCAAGGCAATCCCTGTCGGTATGAAACGTGAAGTTGATGGTAAACCGGTGTTTGACCTTGTCTCTCTTCAAGTTGATACAGTTGAAAAGACATGCAGCTTGTCATCCCATCTTACGAACTGACACCATCCTACTACATTCCTGCATCTTAGCAAACATGCGTCGAGGTTCAGCCTATCACTTTATTCCCCTTCTGGGTTTTGCCAGCTGCATTGAGCTCTCCTCCAAGCGTGGCCTCGCTTTCCGCGGAGATGATCACAAATCCGATAATGAACTCCTGTTGTCCAATAATTCGGCTATCGCCTGGTACTACACTTGGTCCCTCTGGCCTTCCAAAGAGATTGGTAACTCGCTACCCTTTCTACCGCTCATACATGGTCTCGATGATGCCTCGGATTCCAAGCTTGAGTCACGCCTAGGCGGCCTCCCAGACTCTTCAACGCATCTTCTTACTTTCAACGAACCCGACGGGGAGACGGATACCGGCGGCAGCTCAATATCTGCAAAAGACGCGGCTCGCGCTTATCTATCTCATATCGCGCCTCTGAGGAAGTCAACCGATTCTCGATCTCGAGAATGGTCAATCAGCCACCCCAGTGTTACCGGTTCACCCAGAGGTTTGGAATGGCTTCAAGACTTCAACCGATCTTGCTACGACATCGACGACGGTGGTTGTCCTACAGACTTTGTGGCAGTCCACTGGTACGGTGACGCTCCGGGCCTCGAGGCCTGGCTTGGGACATTGAGCGATTTCTACAGCGAGGAGGCACCAGACGCCCGCTTTTGGATCACCGAGATGGCTCTTCCAAAGGAGAACGAGGAAGCGACCTTGTCCATGATGAACGAAAGCTTGACCAAACTTGACCGCCTCGACTCTGTTCAGGCATATGCTTGGTTTGGCGCCTTCCGTTCTGACGAGGCTAATGAATGGACTGGCGATGGCGTATCTCTTTTGGATGGTGATGGAGGCTTGACAAAACTGGGTGCCGAATACTTAGGTGGCAAAGAGAAAGGATTTGAGGAGGGCATGTCAGAGAGCTCCCGGTGGGCTCCTTCGACCAATCTTTTATTGGGAGCATTTGTGTTGTGTTTGAGTATGTTATGACTATGAGAGAAGGTACCCGTCCACATTTTCTCTTCCTTTAGGTTGTGTCAAATATCCCTTGACCTATATAGCTCGAGATACCCAAGAAGCCAGAAACCCTAGTACCCTAAGTACCAGAACGATCATGATCCATCGCCAGCTTGCTTCCAAGAATATTTGGCCAGCCAAGCCCTCAACAGCCTCGGCGTCGTTTGCCCTGGGGAAAGGCTCGTTTAGAATAGGCACCCTGAGAGCCTGACATAACGGAGGCCAGCCTTCGCTCAGCTCCATCATGTGAAACTTTGCAGACGGTGTAACCTTTTTAGCGTATTCGTTATGCTCATCCATTCGATCTTTGAAGTTAGCTTTTGTCAATCACCTGTTGAATGAGATACTGCTCACTTTCGGTCATGGGGCCCCATTACTCTTCTTGTCTTTGTTTACCAAGTTCAGTGCCACATCCAATCCTAGAGGCCCGAATTACTTACTGCTCCAGAAACTGAGTCACAAGCTTAGGATACCACCTCTTTCCTGAAACCGGAGCCAGAAAATAATTTAGAAATCCCGCGCCGGCTTGCTTTGTCACAGACTGCCAACTCTTCCACCATCTTTCGCGGTTGCGGCGAACACAGACAACCTCTGCATCTGGATAAATTCTCGAGAAGCTCGGCGATGAAGCAGATCCCTGGCGCACAGTGATAGCCAAAAAGCCTGATGTGCCTTCTCTTGAAAGCTTCAGCAGTCGTGCCTCATCATGACGAGCTGCAAAGACGACCGACCGGAGCTTAACATAGGCTAAGATGTGAGCCTTTACCCAAATTCACAGAATTATTGGGGCTGTTACCGTCTTCTCGGCCAAGTAACTGTGATCCCCCGTGCATGACGGGACCATCGAGTAGTTTCTCTAGCGCCAGGGCCATTGATAAAGTGCCGGTTCAGGAGTATCCTGCACCAATTACCTTCAACGTCCTCGTACGGTTGTCGGGGATTGAGGCAACGCCGCCGATTGTGAGTTTTGAGCGCTGACGAATCTTGGATCCGAAGACTGTCTCGACTCGGTTGTTTAATTTCCGAAAGGCAACCTTTAAGAGTGTCTGACTGTCTGTAGTGCTTACCTTGGCAGTGAAAAGGGACTAGAGAGCTGTTCATGGCGCTGCCTAGTGTCGATGATTCGCGCGCATTAGCCCGGTGTTAGAACTATCACCGAACGCTACATCATCCCTGTATTGACGAGAGCACAATTTCTCAGCAAACCACTACTGGCATATTTTGGGTGCGTGTGGCGGATGACACGATGTGGGATAACCAATCAAATGCATAGCATCAAGACTACACCCAACTTATGTGATGATAAGAGTCTTGAAAATACTGCTTGCTGCAAATTACAATATTAAAGATACCCTAGCCAGTCCTTGAGGCTAAACGTTAGGTATCCTTCACGTACTTCTGGGATGCCCGAGATCAGGTAGGGCTCGCATGGCTACACAGGCTCGGGAAGATGTAATCCATTTTCATCAGATAATGAGCTATTGATTCAAGCCTGAGAGTTTGTAGGCTTCTATCACCGAGAATAGTAAAGCGTATTTATCCTTGGAGCTCATACCCTCGCGAGCAGGGGCTATTCATACAAATTCAAAATACTGTCCTAGTTACTATAAGGCACATAAAGGATAAGTCCCACAGACTACGTTTTGCCAACATATATTCAACATACAAAGCAACACAACACTACGATGCATACCATGAGAACCACACAGCACGATATGTTGTTGAGAATCACACGATGATTAGATTTAATAGCGCCCACTGAGGGATCAAAGTAGCCCTTTACAATTCAGAGAAAAGAACCAATAGAGACCCGGTATCCACCTCATACCCCAAAGTTATATAGACTATGTAGTGTGTGGTGTTCTATTACCTCGCCTACTCTTTGATATGTGGTGGTGTGGTGCGCTGTATTCATGGTAAATAGGTTGTCAACGTCTGAAATTCTCTAGGTAGATTAAACGCGGAAGGGCACCCACCAATAGATAATTTGATCATTCTGAAATAGAGTTGGCTCATGTAGTTTATGTATTCATACTCTGGGAATAGCAGATAGCCTTTTGTTTCTACCTGTACACGTTTTTGAAAAGGTTAGGGACTTGCGACTTCTGCCCGTCGTCCCATGAAAGCCATTATGCTTATCAAGTAGTCGAGTATTTCGCTGCAAGAGTAAACTATCTCTGCGCCTAAGGCACAACAGAGCATACCATTAGTAGCCAACCCGGAGACTTTCAGGAACGGGCCAGTTGAATTCAGGGCGATTTGTTTATAGGCAGTGATCATGGCCCGCCCACAAGCGCTCAGGAATACACCGTCGTTTTCAAAGACCCTGGTGGTCCCTCGATGTGACTCAATCACTCCGTTCTAACGGCACTTTGATGCCGAAACCTCTCACCGACCTGCAATTAGCCCTAGGCTTGAAGCTGGGCAAGCTTCGCCCGAGTCCTTGACCATTAATACCATATGGCCAGAGGACAGATCTGCCAGCAGAGACTACCATGCTGTTTCTGGCAAGCTTTCCGTCAGTCGAGATCTAGACTGGCCCGTAATAACGATAGTGTCAATGCCTCGAATTCCTGGGTTGTTGGGGTGAACTAGCGTGAACTGTGCCGCACCAACGGCGAGCTTGACCCCCTGGCCTCATTCTACCAGCTTTGAATTTTGTTGTTCATTCTTGAGCATAATACCTAATAACTCGGCCTTCACAGCGAGGAGCCATTAAAGCAATGTCGCTCAAGTTTGAGTGTCGCGGTGATCGAACGGATGCTTCACATGAACCAATAATGTTGAGGACAAAGGACTTGTAATAATGCAAAAAGGTTGACTGGCCCTGAAGAATGTATAAATGCTTCATAACAAAAACCTAATGACAAGTGCTCGCTTAACTTGATTCAGCCTGAAGAACATCAAAGCTGCGGGGTAGTTCCAAGTTATTGAGCCTTAGACGCTCGCTTATGCTGAGAGTCTAGCGTGTTCCGATCTGTACTACGCAGTATATCCTTGCTGATTGTCCAAGAATGCACATGTTGGCCGACGTCGCGTCATCGAGCTTCATTTCTGGCCTGACAGAGCTGGGGTAAAGGAAACAAGCCACCCCGGAAACCCCCAGATCGCTTTCACAGCCTGGTCGGTGGATAGCTCGGCGGAACAATTAACATGAACTACCCCGCACGACGATCGTAATATCCTTGCGCGTCAAGGTTCCGGAGCTTTTGCTGATATCATCCAAGCCAAGCGCACCAATGATGCCGTCACTGCAAAACCTGGGGAAGGTTAGCCTTGCAGGAACCTAGTCAGATGAAGCTCGTTTACAACTTTTGCGAGCCAACTTGACTAAAAGGCTAAAGCTTGCACACGCGCACCATTCATCGCTTGACCGTTGTACTGGGTACCCATGCGGCCCGTTCGTTCTTTGAGGATCCAGATCCTTTACTACGTGGTAGGCGATGCAGTCATCTGGTTGGTCCGGTTGGCGGAATTCGCCTCGTGCTCTCCGTGGTTGTGGCTGGTAATGAATGACTTTCTATATAATCCTAAAACTCCCCACATACATGCAGACGTACTCCTGCTGTGACATCAACATCTTGATCGTTTGCAACCATGCTGTTCAAGGGACTCCTCCTCTTTACATTGCTTCCGTCGGCCCTGGCTGCAAAGTCAGACTCCAAGAAAGGCCCCGACAAGGACGGAAAATACTGGCTCTCTGGCGATGGCATCAAGGCTGCCTTCATTCCATATGGTGCCTCCATCACCGATCTCTTGGTCGATGATCAGTATGGAGTGACAAGGGACATCGTTATGGGGTTCGACAATGCCAGCCACTACAGTATCGACAAGGTGCACGGTCACTTTGGTGGTGTGCCAGGTAGATATGCCAACCGGATTCGCAACAGCAGTTTTGTGATCGATGGTGAGACCTACAAGGTCGATCCAAACGACAATCCGACTAAGGAACACCCGGATGGTGTCAACACGCTGCATGGAGGGTCCGATGGGTGGGACTACCGGAACTTCACTGTTGTCTCTTACACCGACTCCAGTATTACCTTCTCCCTCGTGGACCCAGACGGCAAGGAGGGCTTCCCAGGAGAAGTGGTTTCATACATCACTTATACTCTTACCGGACGCGACTGGGACATCAAGATGGTGGCATTGGCTACTACCAAAAAGACCCCGATCATGCTCACCAGTCACACATACTGGAATCTTGATGGCTTCCAAAACAACGAGACCAACACGGTGTCCAACCACTCATTGCACATGCCCTACAGTGGTCAGCGGGTAGCTGTTGACAACATCCTCATTCCCACCGGCGAGCTGCTCCCGAATAAGAAGGGTTCTGCAAATGACTTCTGGAGTGGTCCCAAGGAGATTGGCCCCCAGGCTGGTGTCCCTGAGCTGAAGGACAACTGTGGCCTCAACTGCACTGGATATGGTACGTCTGATCCTCTCGCTGAACTCCTTCCACTAATACTAACGTTTCACAGACAACTGCTACATTGTCAGCCGCGAGCAGCTCGGTCCGTATGACTGGCGCACTGAAGGTCCTGTTGCGACCCTCTCATCATCCTGGTCTGGCATCCAGATCGACATTTACTCTGACCAAGACGCCTTCCAGTTCTACAGCTGCACTCAGCAGAATGGCGCTCTGGCACTCAAGAAGTCTCAGGGACTTGACGACAACCCGGATTTCCCCCGCACAGTTCCCAAGTATGGCTGTGTTGTTATGGAAGTCCAGGACTGGATTGATGGCATCAACCATCCTGAGTGGATGAGGGATAAGAAGCAGTTCTTTGAGCCTGGTGGTGATCCATATGTTCTTCAGGCTAGATACTCCTTCAGTCTCAAGAAGGAGCCTTCTTATTACTAACGAGGGTTATATATAAGATAGTTATGTAACGTTGTTCAATTTATACATAGCTTCAGAAAGCCTAGCCTGTATTAGTGATTGACCAATATCAGAGTCACGAGTCTATCTCATTCTTCAAGCCAGTGATGATCTTTACTCACCTCACTCAAAGCTGGAGGTGTCCTTCCACAGCTTAACTGAGCAACTGGCTGGCTACGTTCACGTCTTCGTAGATTCAAAACCTATTATCACCTAACTTATCCTAGTCTCGGAATCACCTCTGTGAAGTAGTCTATTCACCGTTTTCAAAGGTCCCCAATGCGATTTAAATAATTCAATCATATACTATTCAATACCAAGTCTAATTCATATACATTACTTCGTGCGCATTACAGAGAATGAGTGTCCGTTCCATATCTATGCCTCCATCCAGTTGCCTAAATCCAGTTGCCTGCCTCTAATATTACTCCGTCGTTATAAATCATTATTTAGTAAGTGTAAACTTGCTGAGGGCCCAGGTTGCCATACTGTCCTGAGCCAAAGGGGTTGGAGGGAGTAACCTTCTGGCCATTGATGTCGGAAACGCCAAACCAAGCCAGCTCCTTGCCCTGAACAACAGTGAAGACAGCGAAGGCGGGACCAGGCTCCGTGACATAGCCCCAAGAGACCTTGAAATCGGAGCCAACAGTGCAGGGCTGCTCTGACCAGCTCTCAGTTGCGGCATCTGAGCCGGGCATGCGGACAACAGTGCATCGCTCGGTCTTGCCGTTGGCCTTGATAGCAAAGTTGTAGTCGCAGCCGGTGTTGTCCTCGCCACAGTATCGGGTCAGGTCGAGAATGGACCAAGACTTGCCCTCGACAGGCTTAGGGCTGGGGTAGGTAGCACCGGAGCCGGAGCCGGAGCCGGAGCCAGCATTAGGAGCGGCAGAAGGGGCAACAGTAGCGGATGCGACAGGGTAGGTGAAGTAGGAGGAAGGGCAAGATCCGGGGTGGGCGGGATTGCAGCCTCCGGGAATACCGGGGATGGGTGTGAATGTC
>JAJODA010000389.1:0-53417 GCA_021730345.1 Fusarium cicatricum
ACTTAGGACTAGTTTATTATACTAAGATACTATATTAGATTAGGGAAAATATAGAAAGGTATATTATAACTCTTATATAATTTATATACTTATAGCTAAACTGAAATTAGTACTAATTACCCTTATTTTTAACCCTAATTTAGTCTAGAAGTAGCGTATAAATCCTTTTATATCTTATAATAATATCCCGGATTACGATAATACCTCTCGCCGATTAGGGTATGAATTCGTCTTGTTTGTCTACTATTAGTGGCCTACCACCGATGGCGGAATTTCTAGCAAGTTCAGGACCGCTCGGCGGACCTGACGATACTGCAATGGTCTGCTTGCCCTCTCTCTGGCGTCACGCTGGGGTTGGCGAGTAAGAGTGGAAAGGACACGCGCTCCCACCTCGATTGCGAAGCCGATGACACATTCTTGCAAGATATCACCGAAGTGACTCCCAGCCCCGTGCGCGGGCCCCAGGGTATCTAAAACGGCAGGAAAGCTCACACATATTTATACTAATTTCAGCAACGAGGTAAAGGAAGACAAAGCTTGTTAAGTAGTAAATGCCTATCTAAGTATATTTAAAACCTAATATAAGGCTTAGTCTATAAGACTTAGAAATTAGGCTAACCTTATAATAAGTATTTACTCTTTATTATTACATACTTGTATTTCTCTTTTGCCTTTTAGTTGCTAGCAATTCCCATCTTTTCTAATTGCCTGAGGCCTAGCAGCTAACTTCCTGCTGCAGGGAAGTTAGATACCGTCAGGAAGTCTCATCGAGGAATCTAAATAGAGGACGGTCAATACGATTCTAATCCTATGTGATATGCCGAAGTTTCGAGAAGCTTTTGTCGGTGTTGTACTTACCACAGCGACAGTATACCCTGTAAATACTATCACATCAGGCCGTGTTTCAGGCTATGTATTGTAATCCAGGAATGCGAAAGCAGACGAAAGCGCAAGCCAGAACACATACTGCTGAAGCATCTCGACATATCAGCCAACTCTCACTACGAGGAAATGGGATAGTAAACTACGCGGCAGCTGACATCAGGAAGTCGAAGGACCAGAATGCCGTGACTGTATGGCGATGCCTCATGTAGCTCTGTCCTTTAAAATTACGTATCGGTGCTGGGATGTCAGGTAAACCTGATCCATTTGTCGGAAATTGTAAGTCCATCAGGGTTCATTCAAGGGTTAAACTTCTATATCGCCTTCGAGAGAAGGACAACCACGGCGGCGCATTCTGATACCACAGTCCGATATAGTGATAGCAGGAGTACTTGTCTATTCTCCACCTATTTCCTGTGCGTCATAGTATGCTAAATATACACTTGAGTGGCCAATGGATGTTAGCTGCTCTCGCTGTCTCGTCTAAATCTCAGCCCTGGCAAACGCCGGAGACAACAAAAGTACCTCAGACTTCCTGATATTGACTTTACTGACTCACACGACTGACGTGGGTGTTTGTCATGGCCACAAGGGGCACATGATTCATGTGACTCACTTGATAGAGTATTTGCTACAAAAGCATCAAGTGAAGCCCATAGCGACAGTGGTGTTGGTAGCAAATGCAATCTTAAGAGGACTCCAGTTGAGCGCAATCCGTCTACTAAATCAAGACTCTCTTGCTCGAGCTTTCATATTACTTTGAAGGAAACCACAGCCACCAAGAGGTCAAGGATGGCTTTGAGGTAGGAGTCACAACGCTCTACAGCCTCTTTCGAGAAGCAACAACTACTGGTCAGAATACATTTCGATCAACATGTGGGTAATTGCTTAGAGCAACTAGCTGCGGTCCTAGTATATAGAGCTTGAATAAGCAACCGATCGTCATATACGACCATACCCATCGGAAAACTCGGGATCCCGTCCGCTCTCCCATAGATAAGCCGATGAGGGGCGGATTAGTAGTTGGGTCGGCTTCGACCAGCGAATCCCCGCTGTTGTATGTTTTGGTACCCTACAGTATTATTTACTTTTTGCGTCCCAGTCTCTTAAGTGTTGTGTAAGAATAGCCAAGAAGAGAAGGGATAAGCGCGACGAAGCTGGGGAACTTCCTTACTTTGCAAGGGACAAGACATTGACTAATCCTTTATCTCTAGCATCCCATTTTGACATTCCCCAATTAGTATTGCATTGCTATGCATTTACTCACTTGTTCGATATGTTTGAATGCCTAATCCGAGAAACGTCTCTTGACTCGCGTCTTAAAGCTGCCATCAAGTGGGACAACGACCAACATTCAAGACCGTTAGACGCCGGTAGCTAGCTAATACGTACATACGTGAGCAGTGGTTTACCGCAAGTGTTGATGCTACGGCTGAGCCCTGATCGGCATCTACCAACGCGCCCTGCCAGTCTCAAAATACGACATTCCTAAAGGAGTTTAGATCTGTTACGACATGAGATCAGAGCTGAACAGAGAATCAAGTTCAATCAACCATGTTTCTGCATGAAACCCTGCAGGAAAATCCCTCGGCAGAGCGACCTGTAGATTTCCACCAATCACTCCAGAGATCTACACAATCCAAGGTTGGATGGACGATAATGATCTACTGCTCATCTACGATATATCCATCGATCTACTGGCTCGCGTAGATAAGGTTGGCGGGAAGCGAGGGGGTGGCAAACTGCTCCAAGTCAAGCATAAATTGCTGGGCTCAACGCTGTGGGCCTCAACGCTGCTCGTCAACCGCTTTGGCAACAAGCTAAAAGTTGTGAAATCCCTCAGCTTATGTGGGCGTGTTGCCAAGACGCCCGACTTCTGTGATCGGTGAGAAGCTGAGGAAGAGTGCATTGGCGATCGTGAGGATCTTGGCAATCTTATGGATTTCTGGGAAATCATGCATTTACGAGTAATACGTTAACCAACACTGGTCTCTTCAACGCGAACAATACGAGTTACTCTTTTCGTAGAATGATCCAAGGTAGAATGCATATATAAAGTTAGAGTTGCCGACTTCAAATCACCAATCTCATCATCAACACTCAGCTCAATCACTACAGTATAACCATCAGACACGCCGTCTTCACTCATCTTTCCATTTTATCATGAAGTTCCTTGCCACTCTTGTTCTCTCCTTGGCTGCTCTTGCGTCCGCAGCAGTCATCACTGGGGAGAGAGAAGCTCTGATGGCCAGACGAGAAGTGGAAGAGGCCGTTGCAGAGGCCGACTTCGACATTGTCACCACTGAGCTGTCGGATGGCAATCAGAAAGTTGAGTTTGTGGTCGATGGTGAAGCAGAAGGATACCTTGTTTTCGGTCAAGATGGAGACGGTCAGTTTCTCGTTGCGTTCTTTTCTGATTAACTGCTTCTTACTAATATGTATGTTGATACAGTCCATGGATTTCTTGCCGATGGGACCGAGTTCGACTTGGATGAAGGTCTTGACGATGCCTCTGGAGTCAGCAAGCGCGGTTGGATCTCAGTGCTTAAGCGGCTTGCACCCGTCATCAAGAAGTTTGGCAAGCGTGTCATCACCTGGCTCAAGTGCGTTGGCACGTACTCACAGATTCTCAACTGCTCGGACAAGGTAAGTAATGTTACCGTCTTTGGCTTGTTAGACTTGCTAACTTTGGATAGCTCCTTAGGTGTGCCCAGATTGGCGAGGCTCCGTGGGAGTGTCTTGGAGGTATTGCGTGCATTGGAAAGTCGGCCCGGAACTGTTAAGCCAGCTGCGGTGGTGAATCAGGAGTTCACTACGTCTCTCAGTCAAAGGTACCGCGGAGAACGCTTGGCTCCGCATCTTCCATGGGTTTTTCGTTGTCAAGGCGTGGTACCTAACATGTATCTCATGCCGGGGGATGAATTGATCTAAGCTTGAAACATACATCTGGATAGCTACCTGTGACACCAAGTCGTGTGTTTTCACCTCATGGTTGCCCTCAAACAAACCCCTAAAAGCCCGTCCACTTTCCAATACCAGCTCTGTCCATTTCCTGCTTTCCGGGTTCGATTACAAGCAGGCTTCTGTCTCTTTCCCCTGTTGAAATCCCTGCCAGAATGATCATCAGCAAAACGCAATTGCCTCATCAACAAGGGATAGATGGCCACCGTTATCGCGGTTGAGGGAGCTTTTGACGTGGGAATCATCAATATCGGTACCATTATGGGGATGGAGTCACAGCTAGGAGTTCAGGTTGGTGTGGCAGTAAATGGAATACTTTTCCAAAGACTCACCCAGCCTTTCACTCTCTGGGTGTACAACGTAAAATTAAGTAGGCCATAGTCAGATGACGTGATACTCTAATAGAACTATGTTCTGCACGCATGGCTGCATCCGGTATGTGTCCTTCCTGGAGCATGCATGGACAAAGCTTGAAATTAGGCAATTGTGTAAAGATTGGATCAAGGTGCATGGAATGCGAAGCCAGGTATTTTGGTCGTCACTATCGAAGTAATTTACCATTTAGAGAGCAATGGGAAACTCACATGGCATGAACTGCAGCAAGAAAAATACGACTCTGTGAAGCCTAAGGTCATTTCGGCTCATATGATTTGTCCCTGCCGACACCCCCTTCGGAGAAACCTAGATGAAACCTTGAGATATGACTCAATAATAGCATTTAGCTTTTGAAAATATTATAAAATGGAAGCTTCTCTCTCAGCTCTATCCTGCTTACTCCATCTCCAAACACACTTGCCACGAGATCTTGCACCTCACTGAATCTCCTATTACCTTCGCACCAACCATCGCAAGACGCTCAGCACCAACAAGACGAGAAAATGGACGTATTTCTCAAGCTACCATCCCTCATCCAGACAGAAATCATGATCAATGTCGAGTCTGAAGCAAGCATCATGCAGCTGATTCGAGCGTCTCCAGCAATGCTCTCGCATTATGTCGTATGGCAGAAGAGTATCATGCTGGGGATGTTGAGAAATCTTCTCTACGAAGAAGTCAAAGGAGACATGGTCCAAGACGCTCTCGCGGTTATCCATTTCCCTTCCACAAATGATTCTTCTTCGTCGGCATCAACACATCGTCATGTCAAGCGGTGGTCAGCCCAGGGATTCTCAGATGACCTAAAACAATCTGATCGACGGGATATACAAAAGCTCTATCGCTTGTTTTCTCGCCTCGTCCGATTCATCGAAGACTATGTTACGAAAGCAACGGACCCCTTTCCGCTCCGAACCTATCTCGCCATACCGAGACTGACATCGACAGATATTGGCCTGCGTTTCAAAGGCCGTACGGTCGACGTAGAGCCTGTCAGATTTTGTGACCTAACCAGCACTGAGCGGCGTCGTTTTCTACAAGCATTTCTCAGGTATGAGTTACTTTGCAAGGTTCATCATCCCCGCGTCGGAAATCTGACCAACCAGAGCGACTACTTCAACCTGGTCAAAGCAGCCCAGGGAAGACTCCAGCTTGCGGAGATGGAGGCTTTGTACTCTGTTCATGAGTACATGAAGGGTCTGTACGGTGCCGTATTTGCGCACTGCCAAGATGCTTGGTTGCCAGATCGACCAGCTTCTTCTTCAGTGAAGCCTTTCTTGGACAAGAAGTCGACTAAAGCCCCAGACCCGCAACTCCTTTCCGTGGCGGGCTATGGATTGATGTATCCGGATAACATTCACTTTAGCGCCGGAGACTATCTGGAGGCTATGAGTATAAGGTCTACGGGTCTGGCGGATATCCTTTCCTGTCTGGGTTTGGACCTGCTTAATTCCACCCTCATATCGCTGCGCAAGAATCCTGCACACAGCCGGTACCTCAAGGGCTGGTTTGACATCTTCTCAAGGACTCTACCATGGGGCTATGTCCCTTGGATCTCAAAATTTCGATTACCCAGACATCATGCACAGTCAGGAACGTATGACATAGACATGCCTGGGTGGGGTTTGCCGGATGAGTCTGATGACAGCGGCCCAGAAGATATATCTATACAAGGTACCATGTACCTTATCAGAAGGGAAAGACGGGAAAAGAGGCTTCTTCGGTCTATGTTATACAGCCTCCACCTTAGGGTTCACCGTCAGCGTGCCTGGGCCTTCTTTGACAACGCGAGGCTATACCATAATGCCTCATCACCTTTGCCGACTATGGATGATATTGAAAAGCAGGATCAGATGTCCAGAGACCTTCTCGCTCCTTACTATGAACGACAGCGTAGAAGGTCGCAAAAGTGGCAAGATTATTACTCGGGGTTGAGTCTAGATAGCCCCTTCGAAGAACGAGGCAACGAGGATGAAGAAGAAGAAGAGTTTGTCCTGGACGAAAAAGACTACCTCCCCCGCTTCTTCACAAAGCGAGTGGCAGGCTTGTTCGTCACTTCCTGGCGCGAAGGAGCAACGTAGAGACGGTATCAGGGATAGGAAGATGGTTTAGTGTCTTCGAAGCTCGCACCATTTGATGTGCACGTACTGCTGTCTGAGTAAGTTATTAGTCGATTTATTTCTGGTCTTGTTTTTCATCTCAATCTAGCGTGGAAAGAATACACATGGTAGCTACACCTAACCTAGCTGATATCGGGACGAACTATTGACTGCCATTGACATTGACGTCTCGTACTAACTGATACCAGACAGGCCCGCACCACTTACAGAGCTTCTTTTAAAAATGTTTTAGGAAATCCCATCCCCTGACTCCTTGACGTCACCCTCTTCTGGTCATAGCGGAAGGCAGCACAGAAGGGGGGGGTACAGAAGGCGCCCCCGGTAGCAAAATATATAGTATATAAGTAGTGCCTCACGATAAGGGCCTAAAATAATTAACTTAAATCCTATATACCTTTAGAACTAAGCTTTTTCTTCTTCGGGGAGATGGATATAGGGCTCTAATATAGATGTATATAGGTTATTAGTTTTATTATATGCGCAGAAGAAACCTGTTGTAAGATTTAGCATCCTAGAAACAGAAGTTCCACCTGCACCTCTGCGAGGGTTACCCAGTAATACTTTGTGCTGGGCTGCAAAGGCTAATGATAATTGGGTTGAGTATTAAATCACTTGACTGTAGAGACGGCTTAGATCCTGACTTCTTCATCTTGAATGTCTACCATCGTTTTTGTGTAAAAGAATAGTTAGAAAGTAGTGATGTTACCAGCTCCCCTTGCGAGAGTCAGAAGAAATCCTACTAGAAAAAACTGTTCAGGCCATCTTGTCGAAGGAAGAGCCTACCTGGCGACCAGAACCTGTTCTTTATCCTGTCCCCCCACGTTGACCGCGACAGTAGCGTAGCTTTCAAGAAGTATGACCATCTTCTCCACCATTCTTTTGTATTTGAATCCAGTATTTGGGGGGAGTCGCCGACCTTCTTTCAAATTCAACTCACGATGGAGAGCAGGCCGGAGTAGATCTAGAGCTGTATGTCCATGTTTGTCTCTCAAATGTCGGTCAACGCCCAAGTTCAAAAGACGTATGAGTGAGATTGGAGTACGTCGTAGGTAATCTCGAACTTGCATGCCACTGGGTAATCTACTCATATTAAGAGAAGCGACTGTGTCCACAAAGTAGTGTAAAACTGTTCGTGCATCTTGGCAGGCTTGATTGATGCCTAGTCGGCCGTCTCGCAGCATGAGTTCTAACTCTCCAGATTGTGCGACCGAATATGAAAATACAGGGTTCTTTGCAGCGCATTGAAGTGGTGTCTGGCCCTTGTGGTTGAGCTTGCCAGGATTGCAGCCGAATCCCAGCAATGTTTCTATTGCTGAGTAATGAGATGCAGTAAAATGATCATATTCTGCAAAGATATCCCGGTAAATAAGGGTGGTGCACAGGATATTACAACCTTGCTCGTCAGCTGCATTGACGTCAACTGAGAGTTCATGAACGAGGAACTTGATTTCCCGTTGAAACCGGACCCTGGCGGCGAACCATTGGATAGCGTTCAGCGCCGTCCAGTGGTCGATGTGAGCATGCCACTCAAAGATAAAGGTGCGAGCGAGCTGCAGATGACCCCATCTCAACGCGGAAGCAACGGGGTCCCCGCGGTTCACATTCCATCCAAGTTCCTCGACCAGGAAGCGGCAGGCCTCCTCATTTCCGCCCCCAACAGCTTCATCGAGAATTTCTGTCTCGTTGTTGCCTGCTTCCTGCCTTAGCCACTCCGCACAGAGTCTCTCTGCCGCCATGCGCCGTAAGAGCTTTGTGCCACATGTTTGGAGTGCAAACTCAAAAGCATTCCAGCGAAATATCCCCGCGCAAACGAGCGTATTCGCGCCATAGTCGAGGAGTAGGTTGGCCATGCTTTCCTGCCCAGTATCACAAGTAATATGGAGTGCGGTCTCGTCGTTAACACCCCATTTCGAGTCCACATCACGTATTTGCCCTTGCTCCAAGCACCACGTGACCAAGTTAGCCAAGTGTAGATAGCAGGCCATGTGCAGAAGGGGCAATGGAGCACCGGTATACCATTGAACCCACGAAAGCTCGTTCACCGAGGACAAACCCCAGGCTTTTCCTGGTTCGGAATTTGTAGCGAAGAATTCTCCATGTTGCCGGATAATTTCATGTATTTCTTCTAGTTCCTTGAAATGAACAAACCAACCTAGAGCGGCGTAATAGGCAAGAGGCGATTCGGACAAGACCATGCTCAGATTTGGGCAAGGGCTCCATAGGTGGTCGACTGGTTGATACAAGGGAAGAGCAGACAAATACTCAATCAATCGACATGCCACATACTCATGGAGCTTGTGCATAGGCCGGTCGTATCTGTCCGAGTCGGTTGTCTGCTTGGACTTGACGATATAATCCTTGGCGCTCTGGTGAAGGAAAGTGACTTCAAGTGGCCAATAGTCGAGCACGTTGATTTTAACGTCATCTCGGGAGACTCTTTCATCGCGCAGAGAAGCATCATGAGTCCGAGAAACCCCATCAGATCCATCAGACTCGAAACTAGGATTCAACTTTCGTTCTGGCTCAAGCCCATCTTCAGACCCTGACTCAAGTTCAGATTCAGACTCATGCTCTTTCGACGACCGAGCCCCATAATTGCTCGGATTCCACTTGTTATCTTCATTGCGTGTGGTTTGAAGCAAGTGTCCGCATGATCTTATCAATGCTAGACATACCTCTTCGCGACTAACGAGCTCAGTGGTCTGCAAATAAATTGCTTCGCATAGCTCCGGTATTCTGAGTGGACGTGTGGCGACCAGAATCCAATTAAACATTTCCGTAACAATGCTCTGATTACCGCGGTCGATCTGTGACAGGATTCTGTCATACACCGCGTCGAGTCCTTGAGGTAGCTCCTTTAACGAACTTTCGATTTCCCATAACCGCTTCTCCTCCAGGTGTTGTGCCATGAAGCTAACCCAGAGAAACGTGCCTTCGGACTTTTGCTGGAATGTGTCCTCAATCAGATGGCATAACTTGGAACTGAGGTTCTTCTTTCGACCGAGTGCGAGCACCCGTTGGGAGATGAAGCGCCTCACATCCTCCTTTCCAGCTGCCGCCATATCGAGTTCAATCTTGTAAAACAGAGAGAGAGATTCTGGGATGCGCTCGGGGAATCTCCTGCTAAGGCAGAGCAGTTTCATCTTGGTCCTTGACGCGTCGCCAAACTGGCTCAGTCTTTCGAACTTCCTGAGGAGTGTCGATAGGGACGTTTCTTCACACTCGTCCAACCCATCTATGACACAATACACCGTGCTCGCTTCCAGCTTGTTCACCATTTCCTCAAGCAACTTCCACAAAGTATTGAAAGACCGTTCTTGGAATAGGTTGGATGATTGGGCTTTCCAGTGCGGCAGGATCGTGTGAATGAGATCTCGTTGACGCAAAATCAACTGGTACATGAGCCCTCGGAGAATGTTGGCGGCAGTGTTCCGATTTTCGTGTTTATTGTCGCAGAAGAAGAAGAGTGCCTCGGTGCCGGGGTGTTCGTCGGCAATGCGTTCGAAATGTTGTGACAGATAGATGGACATATATGTCTTGCCCATGCCAGGCGGTGCAGATAACCACAAAAGGTGAGGCGGGTTTTGATCCCACGTTTTGAACTCGTCTGTGGATAGGATCCATTCGCAAGTTCCGTGGCAAATGTCTCCTTTTGCATCGAGAATGTCATCGCGATCCTGGCTCGCATCGGTGATAAACAACGATCGCAAGCAATCATCCACATCTTCGTCGTTCATTGTCTGAGGCTTTTGGATCTTTTTTCGCTTAGTACGCAAATGTAGGAAGGTTCTGAAGTTGGCTGCATTCAATGCATCAGTATTGGTGATTTACTGGTTCCCCTGTTCGTCGAATCTCTTGCTTACTTGAGCTTTCAGCAGGCATTACCAAGAGAAGTTCCTTGGAGTAGGCTGCGACAACCGCTGCGGCGTATTCCTGCCATTTCTTGTTCTTATGAGAGTCCGAGTAGTCACAAATCCCACGAATGACAAGACAAGGGAAGCTGTCCATCAGTCCGGCTGCTTCCATCTCAAAACAGATGCTACCGAGGTCCTTCGCGAGCGTATCTCGAGTTTCCGCGTCTTTGATGACTTGATTTCCAGATGCAATTCGGCCGTAGTGGATAGCCGGATCAAAACTCTCCCGTAAGAGTCGATAGACCAGCTGAGATTGATCGCAAGCATCGCAGTTATCCGCAGATGGTGTATGATGATAGTCGCTACGAAACAACCGGTCTTGAAGCATAGGATGAGCGTACTTGGCCATATCCGAGCTGTGCTGGAGCATGTCAACAAGGATCTGAGGCACACGACTCGGGCTCGCTTGTAGCTTTGAGACAGCCGTCAGGAGCGATTGCGGCGGCCGGGTAGGATAAGCCGTGCGGTGAAAGTGACTGTTGGGCATGGCTTTGCCTAAATCGTACTGCACCACATCGGTACTGACGACTATATCACCCAGGCGTACATCGGCTAAGCCAGGAGCTCCACCACCAATTCCGACCATCAGGCGGTATTTAATGCATTCGAAGCTTCGGACCATGTTATTGGCAACAGTTGCAGCGTTGTTTGTGCCGTAATGACCCTTAGGTAGGCAGGCAATGGCAATGTTGTGTGCACCAATGTTGCCCAACGTGTACGTGTTACTGTCCGAGGAATGACGAGGCAACGGGTTATGAATCTGGTCCAGCATGGCTTCTGCAGCTGCCATCTCAATCGGCAGGGCACAAATCCAGCCGACCGTATAGTCATGATGCTGTAAGGCGGAGCTGTCTGAGCTATCTGAGCTGTACGCTCTCGACCGCTTCAAGAAGGCGGACGATGACTGCATAGTAGCCATTCCTGTCGAGTGACACTGTAGTCAAAAACTGTCTCCTATAACGAGTGAAGAGCACACAGCGAGTGACCACCAGAGTCAAGTCCCTGATCTTATCGCGCCGACGCTGGTGGGAAAAGGAAGGAGGCTTTGGCTGAAGAGATCTAGGCAGCAATGGTCGGCGACTAGTGACAGGACCAAGACCCAATATCGGGATCGGATCTACTGATTTTCCAGTCTCTGGAACTACGTGGGCTCACGGCTGATATCCTCCCTGTACGAAGAGGGGTCCAGCATATTCGGCCCATGAGTTTTTAGATAGATAAGGTCCAATAGCGGGGCACTTTATCAAGCGATTAGTCAGCGGGTTTAGCTCAGTTGGGAGAGCGTCAGACTGAAGTCAACTTCAATCATTGACATCTGAAGGTCATGTGTTCGATCCACATAAACCGCAGCTTCTTTTATTTTTGCCCTTTGTCTCGATGTTTTGTCCATGATATATATATCTGTTGGTCTTATCTTGAGTCAACATTTCCTCCTCACTTCGTTGTATATATTCATCAACCCTCGACGGCAGCAATTCCCTCATCATCTCTCTCGAGCTTGGCCTTGTTAAAATCATCGTCATTAGAGGGCAGTTTTATATAAATGTCGGTAATCGGTGCGACAGAAACATCCATCTCGCCTTGACTTTCCAGTGCCAGCACGTGGCCACCACAGTCTCTCTTGGACGAGATGAAATGCAAATGATCTCCAGCCACGCTGATACCTTGCATGAAGCTGGGCGACTTGAATCCGATTATTGTGCCCTCGATGTTCTCAAACGTATGAGACACCTGACGGTTTCCAAGCTCTGCGAGTTTCTCGCCAGAAAACTCCTGACCACTGACGGTACGGACAGTTACTGACGCAAAGACGCCGTCGATCCTGAAAGCCAGGTAGTGGTTTTTCATTCCTGGCAAGAGATCGGATACAGAACGATGAAATGCTTCCTTGTTGGGAAGCTTCTTCTTATCCGTGACCGTCGGTTGAAAGTTCGTAACCATGGCAAAAGGCGTCGATTGTTCTGCGCAAGCATTGCGGTCGAGGCTGGCGACGGAGCCATCTGATTTCATTTGAAAGACGTCTCCATCCAAAATTATCATTTCTCCCGCCATGTGACGAAAAGTGCCGAGTCCATGGTTTCCGTGCGAGATGAGATCAGAGATTGAGATGCCGGTTTCGGCGACGCCATCCATGAGAGCCGAAACGACAGAATATTGGAAGAGTTGGTTAGACGACATGGCTCTGGTGATTCCGTGGTAGAATTCGAAGACCAGGTGACAAAGAAAGATTTACTGAGTGGAATAGTCTTTTCAAAATGAAGTTGAGAACCTTCCAAACTGAAGGCGTCATAAGGAATTCTCTACCTCTTGATCCCCGCTCCTGAATCTGGACGGTTCTTTCACTAGACCGACGAGCCAATAGAATCTTACAAGTGGAGTCAGAAATAAATAGTGAAGATTATCCAAGATAGGAGCGTCAGATAACAATAACTATTTGATTTAAGTTATATAGACTAAGCTATATTAAAAGACTAGAGGTCAGCTTTTCCCAGACTTTAAACATCCTCTCTCTTAATATTTCTGTGGTTAGTTAAAGCTCTTAATGAGACTGGAGCCTGGATGTGTCTGCTGATCTAGGGTAGCTAACCTACTTTTATATTTATCAAGAAATAATCCCAAGTTAGAGGGAGGCTATGTAGGTGTGGCCGAATCCCCCGTGAACCAATATGGTCACGTGGACCCTTCTCACTGACTGCTCTGCCGTTGTTCGTAGCAGTGACGTAACATTCTAGCTTTCTAAGCTTAAGTATGCTGGTCCAATGTCGGGGTTTAGATTCATATCTGAGCGCTTTATTACCCCAGCTAAGTGAAAACACGTGACCAAAGGGCTGGTTCACAATTGTTACTAGTGAAAATAAGATACAGCCTAGTAATCTGTCCCTAAACCTCCCAGGGGCTAAGAAACAGGATGAGACAAACGATCTTGTAACTAATAAAGTATAATTTCGGCCCATCTGTTACGAGTCTTCTCTGCGGCACACGCGCAAAAAACCTAAAATCAAGTTATTATTTAGGCATCGGGCTAAAATGCTTGAAGCCAGAAGAAAATGGATCTCTTTATTATCGTGGAAGCACCTTGCCTTTGAGAGAGCATCGAGCATGATACATAGATAGTATGACACGACCTAAGAAAAGAGTGTTTGACATTAGAAAACAGGAAATCTTCGTACTAGCTACATTATGGCCAGTCTACCAGTATCCCCGCGACAGTTTCGTCGGCATGATACGCCCCTTCTGGTAGGAATTCTTCCACTCTTCCATTTCAAAGTCTCCCCACTTCTTGGTTTCATTCCGCCTAATTAAAGTAACTTTGAGCTTCGTCCTCTCTTTGGTCAACGCGCGCATAGACTTCATAAACACCCTGTTTTCATCTTGCTCGCCCAGAATCAATGTCTTCAAGTTGGGAGCCATGTCTGGGTTCTCTCTCATCTTGTCAAGTGGCATCCCGGAAAGGGGCTTCCAGGAATTCCCTGTCGTACCACTGAGTTCTAACCAAGTGAGCTTGGGGCAGTTCTCAAGCAAGCCAAGTAGACCTTCGTCTCCAATGTTGGATGTAGCTGGTAGTTCGATTTTCGACAGATTAGGGCACGCTTTTGCTAGGCGAATGTTGTCGTCGACTGTCAGAAACGCTGCGGTATTGTGTGCATCGTAGCTGACGTCTTTATACTCGAAAGTGAAACGTGTGAGCTTGTTGCAAACCTGGTCCCCCAGAGCCAAGATGTCGTTGATGTGTTGTCTGGAGTGGAGGAAAGTCAGAGACGGTTGTTTTAGCGACAGTAAGAGGGCCAACTTACTCGGTCAACTCGAATCCTCCACCGAGAATGATACCTCGCGTAGATGTTCCGATCAATTTCTCGTATTTGCCGTCCCAGTCATACTTGCTATCATAGATGGAAGCAACTCGCTCGCCTTTGTTGATGGGCTTCTTGCGCAACATCTTGTCAAAGGCATTGACAGCAGACGCCTGAGCAGCTGTGTTTTTCTTGGTTGAGCGAATTGGCGGCATTGTGACTTGTTGTGGCGTGGCCCAACCGCGTGGTTGGGGTCGAAAGCCCATTCTTTGACCGAGTTGAGGCATCAGCCACGATCAACTTTGAATATGTCTTACTCACCTATTGACCTGTTCAAAAAAATAGGAAAGCCTACCGAAATGAACAAAGTGTCCATTTCTCTGTTATACCACTCTCTACTTTCATCATGTTAACCTCCTGTTCAATTTTTAGCCACTTAAGCCCCAAAATGCTATTCGAGCCCAGGCTACTAACCTATCCGTCTTGGTATTTACCTTGAGAGCACTAAAGATAAGGTGTTCTTGTGTCTTTGACGAATTTGCTTCTTCGTTGCCGCTATATAAGTAAGCCGAGCAATGAAGGGAAGCCACTGTGTCGGCAACGTTAGTTTTGGTGTATGTCAAGATGTCTTTCAGTCCCAGTACACTCACCTCGGCTGGGCACCGCCCCAATACCTGTTGCTACGTTCCATCTTCGCTCGAGCTGATGATAGTACGGTACCCTAGTAACTGCAGCGTTCAATCTGGGACATATGGTGTTCTAACTGATTTCTGAGGTCCCGGCCATCGAGAAGAGGGCTTGAGGCCTAGGCCTTTGACTGTTTTTCCATGGCTGGCTAAAAGCGTATACTTTTAATGGATCGGTACCGAAGAGACTGGAGTGATTCATGTAGAGGTAATGCGTCCTTCAGTGTCGTACAAAAGTTACCTCATAGAATCTAATAGCCCCTTCCCAGTTTTCATCTTCAAGTGCTAGGTTATCAGGCTCACGTCTAGCTTATAGACGAAATACGCCCTACACGCCATAACTGATTTTCACTAGATACTAGATCTAGGAGGAAAGAAAGGGCGAATTAGCTAAAGTAGGGAAAACTAATAAATATATTAAAACCTGTCTTCTTTATAGCTAATTAAGAACTACCCTCTTGGACTATTAACCCCTAACTAGATAATTAGGAGCTAACCCCTATCCTATTAAGTACTACCTAGGGACTAGCAAAGGAGGCATCTACCATTCCGGTTAGACTCACGAGCGTAAGCGCAAGCGAGGTTAAGAGTCGCGGGATTTAAACCCACGGCTTTTCGTACGGCGTGCCGGGGAACACTGAGCACTTGGCCTCTCCCCGCTTCCATCTCCCCTCAGTCTAATCTTGCCAAACTTCATGGTATTTGCAGTCAACAATTTCATAGTCGACAAACCAACTCAACTCACTTCTGCCCTATCTCTTACTTAATCTATCTGACATCATGCCTACATCCATACCTTACGATCCTAGCCTCACTCTGATGAGTGTGATAAAGGAAGAAGCGCTCAAGAACGTCGAAGCCATCGCAGCACTGCAAGCGCCCGTTCACGCTGCCCAAGATGCTCTCAACTCTTTCATCTCATCCAAGCGAAGCCTGATCATGACCAAGACTGAACTCAAGAATCTTGGTGTCGGGACTGATGCTTTGGACATTGAGCTGAAAAAGCTGGATGAGGCGAATGAGAAAGCAGCAGGCGGCTACGCAACCGCCAAAATGGCCGCCGAACCTCAGATAATGGACCTGCGAAAGAGCGTTCATTCGGTTCATGGGCAAATCGAGAGTCCCATGGACTATCTGCGCAGCGAGATCAAGACGATGCCCCTTGCCGCTGACACGATGAACATGGATGTGCAGTACTTCTCTTTCGACTCAAGCTCCCAAGACTCGGCTGCGTACAGTGCTCAAATCGCCTCATACGTCTCTGGATCCGTGAGCAGCGTCTTTGGGGCAAGCGAGTCCATGAAAACTGGTACCGCAGCTTCACGCCAGGTCAATGACCAAGTGAACTCACACAACATCAAGGGCACCCTGGTGCTGTCAGTGAGCTGCACGCACAAAAATGCATCAATCGTGGCCCCGTTCGTTTTACATATCGACAAGGCCATCAAGGTGTGGAATCACCTTTTTGATAAGAACAAACTGGATCCAACCAGCGGTTCCAGCATGATGAAGTGTGCCATGGATGAGAGTCAAGAAGATAAACAAAAGTTCTCCATCATCTCCGGCGCCACTTTTGGATCGAGCTTCGTCGGTATGGTCCACGTGCTCAACTCGACAGATACGTCTGCTTCAGAGTCCTTGGAGTCTGCTGCTACGTCTATACAGCAAATGGTGGACGCAGGAGGCTGGTTTGCCAAGGCTGAGGGCAAAGTAGGCGTTGACGTCAAGTTTGCCTGTGACGTCAAGAATCTTCTCAGTCAGCAGAATGTCACATCTCATGTGACAGTACTGACGATGGGCGTGATCCCTTCGATGAAGTCCAGCGAGGTTGCAGTAGCCGTCGAGAAGTTTGCGGATTTCGACCCAAAGGCCAATATGGCAGCAGTCGCTGCCATACAGAATGCCACTTCGTCTGAACAGTCTTCAGTCCAGTCCATGGCCGAGGAGTCGCGAATCAACGGCCGGGCTTCTGAGATGCATGGTAAGACCATCGAGGCCTCTTTGAACGCCCTAACGGCCATTGATGACAGCAAGAACCAGATCCTTGACGTCAACTCAATGATGACAGCTCTGGACGACTATCTTAAAAAGGCCGCAGATGGAAATTCTGGGGTTCCCATCAACTACTATCTGAAGGACATCGACCGGAAGATGCTGGCGCAGATGTGGGTTGCCAAACATTACCCTGGCAAGTTCATGGCTATCAGATACGACGACTCGGAAGGCGGAGGGCCGGCCACTGGGGGTGATGGTGGCCAATAAAAGGCCAAGCTGTGAGACTTGCTCCAAGTTTCTTCTTCTATAGATTGATTAGTTAGTTCCAATGCAAAGCAGTCGATTTCGTAAACCAGATGCCGCATACTTGGATCTGTAGACTTGACTCTCCCCTTCAACCTTGACCATCAAACTGAGACCCGCAGTCTTGTCACGCCTGGTACGGTCTTTAGTCACTGTAGTAGCCTAATAATATTTTGATGCCTCACAGACTTGTGGCTGTAATTGATAGAAATCGAGGTAGAAAGTCGACTATCTACGTGGCTTGTAGAGTTGGAAAGACCTCTCCGCTGAGTTGATTTCAGTAATTAACGGGAGCTTCATGTCTACTTCTACTCCCCGCCAACATTTAATGCGCTTCGATATCCTCTTGAGGTACACTCTAGATACAATTACAAGGGCTGCAATATACGCCCCATACAGGCTTGATGGTATGCGATCAAGGGTCTCGACCCTGCCCAAAGCCGCTTGGGACTCTCACCAGCCTGCACGAAAGCATTGGAGGTTACGAAGCTATTCCAAAACCTGGATGTGGAAGCGAGACGAAGTTGACTGTGGCGTATTTCTCTCCGCGCTATATTGCAACTTGTTATGGCACGAGTCCCCCAGCTCATCTTACAAGTCCAGGAAGCCAAACCAAACTGGGCCGACTTCAACTAAAACACCCGATGCTGGGAAGTTTAGCCAGTCATTTGCGGTTCAGCCAGCCATAAAGGATCTAGATCATACGAAATAGTTTTGGCTTCTGTCTGCTCTAGGTATGTGAAGGCATTCCACCGAACAAAGCAGGACTTCATGGCTCGTGTCTTGGCCTTGTCCTTGCTCCGCGGGGCCTAGATTCTTGGTAGCATACATAAAATAAGCCACTTCTCATCATCCTCCAGCCATTGGTTGTCCAGATGCATCTAAACCGGATCAAAATAGACATCGTTGCATTTCACCGGCCGACACTAGTCCGCAGCCACAAAGCCATTGGCGTCTGGATCTCTAAAGCATGCAGCTAGCTGTGCGCATTCTCGTCCCTAAGATGAGGCTTATCTGCTCGACTCTGTTGATCATATCAGCCGTTGTCCCACAATAGGCTTGTGACCGAGCCGTGATCCAATGCAACTGGATGATCAGTGGTACACCACTAATTCGGTAGCAAGTGCGTTCGAAACTGACATGTACTGCGCTTGTTAGTAGGAGAAGTCTAACAATCTTAGCCAGCTGTGCAGTCGGAAGCAAGCTTAAGCCATGTCTATCTCATGGCCCTAGGCGTTCTAGATCGCTCCACAATCTTCTGAATGAACCAGGCTGCTTATTGGGTTGGCAAGATACGTTTAGTTGCACTAAAGGTCTTGAGCAAGCGCGGGAGTCTTTTCCTTCTCAGACACTGGACAACCAAGCTGATGGCTTACTGTGGCTGGCTGGAATCAATGAGCTTACGTGCAAGCTGAATGATGCGATCAAAGGAACCAAAATAAACATTGAAATGGAGCATCTCAGATCAAGTCTCAGGGCCTGGAACTCGAAAAGGATCCTCATCAGTCTGACGTGGCTTCCTGAGCTGAGGCTTAGCTGATCTTGACTTTCCGCATAACAAGGGCTCCTCAATCAGTGAAGTTTGGCTCGGTCATTTAAGTAATAACGCAAGCTCCTATTGCTATAAATTTGAGCCTTGGTCCGCGACTTCCATCTCGATAATTCCTATTATTGAGGGATATCTGGCATAGCCTCTCTATCATCTATTCAGAATCTTGTTCACTCACTCTTTTGAGCATTCTTTTCTCGGTCTCTCATTGGATCAGAAGTCTCTTGGCCATAACAATCCTCGGGTGACTACAAACACTCAAGGCCCTTTGGAGTGGTATGCCTACCCCTATTGGCGCTTATTCTTATGCTAATGGAATCTTGCTAGAACGACGATGGAGCCTGCATCTCTGTACGAGTTAAACCTCCCGGTTTATCAGAAGTCAGGCACCAATCAATGCTGGTGGCTGGCGCTGCTCGAGGTCCTCCGACGAAGCGGCAAGCTCAATTCCACTCTTGGAGTAGAGGGAGGCAAGCTTCATACATATTATGTGACTGGCAAAAAAAGAATCCCCGCCGAAGGCGAGGTGCCGAAAGATGTTCATCCAGCGGCCAAACAGTACAACAAGCTCGACTTGGTGTACGGCCCTGCTTGGCAAAGAATGATCATGTTCTTCCTTTTGGATAAAGCCAACGAATGTAATTGGAAGATGCCTAAAGACTCGGCTCAGGCTGAGTATCGAGTTGCAGAGCTGAAGACGTTGATGGGCCACTTGGGGGTAACCACCGGCGTCACATTCGGCGAGGCATATAATGTTCATAGTGACAGTGTGCGTGGTAAGGTCAGTGGGCTTCAGGAGCACCAGCATGTGCTCGTGGACAAGAAAGGGCAAGGAATGACAGGGCACTGTATGGCTGGTGTCGTGGAGCGCTACAATGGCATTCATGTCTATAATCAATCAACAAAAAACGACTTTCGATGCCAGATCAGGATTGAGGATAAGAAAGATACGTTGACGAGTGAGTCTGGCAACACGGGCATCAACTGGTACCTGCCTGTTCTCATCGATGAACAAGCAGGGCCCAATTCTTCTTTCTCGTCGAAGTTATAACCCAGCAAAACACAGCAGTCAGCGGTTAGGTTAGAGAGAGACTATCACTAGGAGATGTAGGAGAAGTTATAATACCAGGGAGATCTCAAGATTGCTAACCTAGCACCTGACATTTTGCCTAATATAATCCTTAATATTAGGCCTTTCGACATACTTTATTATGCATGTAGCTCATACAGAGCGAACATTCAGCATTCATAAACCTTACCTGACAATGTCAGAAGTTGGTGTTTAGGTCTTGAGCAGGTAGGCGTCATGTATAACAGGGCGAACGAGCCTTGTCAGTAGGTCTCTGAATGTGAGGGTCGTGTTTCGCCCCATGTTAAGATCGCCTCCAGCCATGGCCCAGACGCCGTCCCTTGTGTGCGCTGGAAGTAGACATTCCTACCAGGGGAACTGCACTGGGATCAATTTTAAGTGGGATAGTGCGGGATAAGTAGACCCAGTCGAAGGGGATTCAATATCTTTAGACCGGCCCGCAGATTGTATTCCACCCCCCACCTGTAGCAGATACCAGCTTATCCAGCCATGGCCGTAAACTTGCTAGCTAAAGCGTCAGGGTCAACCTTTGCGGCCGCAACAGCTTGAGCGGCCTGGTTAGCCTCAGCCGGGACATCAATGCCCAACGGCAGAAGCATTTTGAACAAAAAGGGGCTAAGATAGGGAGCCTGTCTCTCCTCGTCGATGGCAATCTCGGGCTTGATAGTGATATTATCAATCTGTAAAGCATGTATTAGCGAGTTCTCAGCCTGAAGATGACTTTGGACGTTTTACCTCTTGGACGATACGGTTCATCATGAATCGGCACTTGAGTCGTGCGTCCTCCAGACCCTCGATAGCCGGAGCAAAGGGCTCCGCAATCGAGATCGGCGGGAGTGTGACCACCTTGGACGGGAGTTTGGCGACAGCTGTGACGTCGACTACGCTGCCTTCAATGGACTCAGCATCATTGCCCGACGAAGCATCTTTCTCGGGTTTCTGAGAATGGCCTTTGCCGCCCTTCTCAGAAATTGCTTTGGCTTGTTCGACTATAACCATGTAAGTTTCATCTGGATCGGGGGATAAGTACAGACATACCAGCTTTGGCAGATCTCGGGTTGATCACAAGAGCCTTGGTACCCTCGGAGACAGCAAATGCAAGAACCTGAAGGGTCCCGAGGATAGACTTGTAGTCAAGATAAGCCTCTTGGAGAATGTTAGTATATGTTCCCGTCCTATCATATATAGGCAGGTCGAAGGTTTGTGTCGTGTAGAAGCTTCGCAGTGCCGTGTACTTGGTAAGTAACGCGTGAGTGCGCATGGGCGTCTTGGCGCAGAGATCATGGAATTTTAAGGCAACGTTCTTCATAGTGTCGAAGTCCCAGTCTTTCTCGGCTGCAGTTGAGACTTGTTAGATTCAGCCTCCAAGGAAGGGTAAGCGCCTCACTCACGGTCCTTGAGTCGTTGACCACCACCAGTCCATGTGACGGAGACCGATACCTCGTTTTCAGCGGCGATATCGTTCTTGAGCTTCTGAAATCTAGCGTCAAGATCAAGTGATATCTCCTTCTTTTCGCTGCCCGCGGAGGGCTGCTTATTATTTGAGAAAGCAATTCTCGCTCTGTGACACACTGTTAATGATGCAAGCGCCACCCTCAGATTTGAATGAGAACTCACTTGGCATCGATCGTCTGCGCATCCTCCCTATTCTTTGCCTTGATACTAATGACAGCCAAGAACTCGCCTCCCTCTTGCCAACCAGAGATAAACGAGTCTCCGTAGATCTCAACCAAGCGCTGCGGTGAGGCCTCTTTGATGCTGGGGATAGGCTGGAACTTGGTGAGAGCGTGGTCGCAGATGGTCTGGTTGACGACCTTGACGGAAACCATGATGCTGACATCGCTGTCCTTGATCTTGTTAGTGTTGATGAACTTGCCGTCTTTGCCATCAACCTTTAACTGATCGTATTTAATGTTGAACGCGCCGCTGATCTATTGCAGGGAAGCACTGGTCAGTTGGGAAAAGCTCGTGAGTGGAAGATGTTCGTACGTTCATCTCGTCTGTAACATCGCTCGTCTTCTCGATGATACTCGTCTTGTAAGTCACCGATTGAGCAACGTCTCTCTTGTCCGCTTCGGCTGCATGAGCCTCCATCGGCAGATCCACATCGCGTTCTACAGCGTGGTCGATACACAAGGTCTGAGTGAACGAATTGAAGCCTGAGCCAAGCTGCATGGCAGTGTTGTAAGGAACAATTTGAGTGGCCATTGTGAAGTGCCGTTATGGTGTGAGTCTGCGTAAAGATCTTGCAAAGTCGTTTGAGCGAGCCGGCAGGAAGGGCTTGAAGTGCACTTGCAGCCTTTGTAAAGCGTAGTTGGGACAAGGACAAATGTCTATCAACTTACTTAGAGGTGGATCAACAAGAATCTGGCTGGCCGGAATGCCAAGAGGCTGCTGTTGAGAGTCTAGGCTTTGTGAGGCTTGGCTTTTTCGCCCCAGCGGCTTGATAGTGCGGAGTCATGAGGTTTCGCGTGGCTAGCTGAACTATGTATCTTCCAATAGTTTACGGAGTACTCACCTCAATAGTAAAAGCCATATCACAACCTAGTCACAGACTAAGGGTGGGGAATCCGGGGATTAATGGTGAATCTAGAATCCCGTAGCTCGGCCCGTCTGGCTCGCATCGATAGCCTGACGGGTGGAGTCCGTTTGTCAGGTTATTTGAGACATACAGGAACTAACTCTCAGCTCTACCAATAGCCTGATTAACTTTTATCTCAATAGCGCAAAGGCCTCGCTTACGACTGCGGTCTTGCTCTGAACTCAGTCACGCACTCGTCACATAGCCGCCAAACGCTCATCTCTTAGGACTATAGGCATTTAGCTCTTTGCTTACTTCCAGGGCGTATTGAATCTGCGAGAAAGAATAGACTGATACTCTCGAACTATGGCAAAAGGAGCCAGCAGCAGCTCCGTGACAAGACCCTTGTCACAGAGTCGATCCACAGCGTCTTGATAGACGATGAGACCGTGACCCAGCGAGAACCCCCTGTAGAGTATGTCGGCAGCTCTAACAGCAATATTCATTGCCCTTTGCTTGTTATCAGCCGCTACATCGCCAGCCCGGATGCCATCCACGACCGTGCGAGCGGTGAAATTCCAGGAGAGTGCGTCGAGGGAATCGAACGCAGAAACTCTCAGCCCGCCGACATCACTCCTAGACTGTTCCACCTCGTTTATAGACTCGCTAACGGTGGCGAACATCGCTTTGACTTCTAGCTCTGCGCGCTTTGCCTCGAAAAAGGTTTTGTTGGCCAAGTCTCCCGAGATGGTGGTGCTATTCACCGCACCCACCCTATACCCTGCCACATAGAAATCGCCATAGGTCTGGCGGAACTCATTGATGGGATCAGAAGATGTTTGCAGCAGCCTTACTGCGTCACTGGCTAGTTTGGGTAGGCTGATCATGTCGATCTGGCCGCAAGTATGCTGCGCGTGAACGCTTATGCTTGAGGTCTGCGAGAGTAATTAGCTATTATGCTCCTCTAACGCGTCCTAGTCATACCGACGTTTGTGTCATCACGCACACTCTTCTCATAGTTTCCTCTGCCAGATACGCCCAGAAAACTGCCTCCTACGGAGGCATTGATGGTGAAGGTGGTGTCTTCTGAAGAAGTCGCGATGTTTGTATTCGACTCATCCTTGATTGTGGTTGATTGACACTCTCGATACTGTAGTCGAGTTTTTAGTGTATCTTGGAACGCATAACGTTGTATGAAGAGGGTATCGTTCTTGGCGCGCTGGGTATTGAAGCCTGCGCATAGTTGAACCCTCCCTTCAGCCCAGGGCACCGCGAAGGGAGTTTGCGTGAAGCCGGCGTACTTGACTGTAGGTTCGAAAGGATCTCCTGGAAAGAGGTCTTCAATGTTCATCTTTCTGCTGTGTATCGCAGTGTAATGGGCTAAGCAGGAAAACAGTTGAACAGCGGACAAGACGTCGATGCACAGATGAAGTGGTACCGTAGAATTGACACATTGTGATGAGTTAAGAGTGGAACTCTGGGCCTCCCAGGTCTAGGCCCTCTTGTTGGGTATGAGGATTCCAACTATCGTGAACCCCTCATGATGTACCGTGTCTCATCAGGGGTGCCCATAACGATGCGGTCTAGGCCCCCCTCCATTTCCATTAGCACCAACCCATTTGTGGGACGGCGCGATGCTGTGCCGTGCTGGGACCTATGAAGACGGCGATCGCGTACCTTTAGTGGCATCGTCTCCGCTTCCTCAGCTCTCTAATACGCCGCCACCAGTAATAGTTCCATCCCTCGACTAAGACAGCCATTCCAAGCCATCGCCTCGTGGCTTCAGTTCCTGGCTTTTTGGTGCGTTCATAGTTCATACGCATCTTCTTACCACTCTTGCAAGCTTAGCTCATACCTTGCCAGACCGAGGAGCTTTCACTACTTAGGTCCATTTCCAAAGTTTCACAGCTCTTCCATCCTTGTTAATGGTTTTCGTTCTCTCTAAACAATCAATCGTTCACTAGCTCTCACACCTGTTTCTTGCTATCATGGCCTATAAGTTGGTGGACTAAAATAGCGCCATGCGCC
Source organism: Fusarium cicatricum (assembly GCA_021730345.1). Taxonomy (NCBI): domain Eukaryota; kingdom Fungi; phylum Ascomycota; class Sordariomycetes; order Hypocreales; family Nectriaceae; genus Fusarium; species Fusarium cicatricum. The sequence goes on from JAJODA010000389.1 coordinate 24,216, forward strand.
TGGGCATGGGCTTCAACTCCTACACTGAATCTCTCTGCGTCAACGATGTCGTTCGGAAGCCCGGAAACGTGCCCGCCACTGAAAATGACTTGTACGCGGCACCATTGACCGCAGCAACAGATACTACCACGGCGCGACCTAAAAAGCTCACGGCGGGCTCAGAGCAGCTTGCACCCCATGGCGTCCTCGAGGGAGCAAGTGGCACCTTGAAAAGGACATTGACAGATGGACAAAAGGAAGTCAGTCAAGTCGTTAGCTGGACCGCCGAGTTCATCGAGAACAGTTCAGATTTACTCAAAAAGCTAGACGTGAGCGGTATGATGCGCTCTATCAGATCAAGATGAGCAGTACTGACCAGCGCCTAGGTGCTCTATCTATCAAGATGTCTGGCTTGGGTTCGCTATCTGGCAAAGCTGCCTTCGTTGACTCGACCGAGACCAAGAAGGCTGACATCAAATATCTCATCAATGTCAAGGTCACTAACCAGCGTTTGATCTCTGACAACATCACCGAGTTCTGTCCCATTGACAATATTGAAGAGGGACAATTCACCGACATCTACGGCGACTGCTTCATCTCGGGCTTCATCGAGGGCGGTGAGTTCAGTGCTGTCGTCTCCATCACAACCGAGGATACTTTGAAGAAGAACAGCCTCTCTGGCTCGCTTGAACTCTCTGCAACCGTCGCCGGTTTCGATGTTGAGGGTAAGGCCGGGGGTGGGAAGGACGAGAACTCCATTATCAAGAACGCCAAGACCACCTTTGAGTGAGACACTGACAACACTATTTTCGGATCCAATGCTGACTGTCCTCCTCAGCGTTACCTGGTCAGGTGGAGGTGACATCAAGGATGATGGCATCAAAGAGTGGACTCTGGAGAACCTCAAGCAGGTTGCTATGGGCTTTCCAGATGCAGTTGCTGCCTGTAAGCAAATGGTATTTCCATTCTGATGCCCAACTTACTGACATCTTCATCACAGGTCCGCAGCGTGTGAAGCAAGTATCTCGCAAACGTCGAATCTGGGTTACCCGCTAATATTACATTCCAGGGCAATCTTAACCAAGTATACATCTCTGAGAAGCTATCATGAGCAGACGGTAAAAGGGTCGCCGCTGGACTACGAGAATGCTGGCGTTTACACTGCGTCTCTTTATGATGCGTACACCGTGAGTCAATTATCGTTCCCGCCGGAGAATCATCCTCTAATTCATACTAGGACTACAAGATGATGTGGAAGGAAATCCAAGCTAGTTTGTCTATCCCGTAATGCAATGACGTCGAGCATCAACTAAAATGCTCGCAGTGATTTCTAGACTAAACAAGAAGGAGATAGAACTGTACATGCAGGACAAACCGGACAGCTTGGTCAACTATGCTAAACTCATTGCTGCCACTCAGCAAAGGAAGGAGGAGGACTACAAAGCCGCTATTGAGGAACAAAAGACAAGCCAAGACCAAACTGCCCTGATACCAGCATTAAAACGATCCAATACATCGAAGGAGAAAGGGAACGAGCTCCAGAAGCCGTTACCTGCTAATGCAGTGGCACTTTACGGTCCTGATGTCTTTGGCTTGGAGACAGCGGCTAGTGACTGCCGGTTTGAGATGATCAAGATCGTTCGAGAGGTATATCAAATTCCCAAGCATCGACAATAACCGGATACTTATATAATCACAGGTCGATGCTGTCACAAAGGATCCCAAGGTTGCTTGTGATCCTTCTCGTATTGGCATGTACCTGAGCCCGAGTATATTCAGAATGCTTATACCTGTAAGTTACACTGGCTCGATACACGGCTCCAACACTAAGAGATCGGGCTTAGACACCGTATAAAGAGCGTTTGCCTACCTTAAAAGAGTGGGAAAATACAAAAGGCAACCTCAAGAGGAGGGAGGAGGATGTTGAAAAGAAGAACAAAGAGATCAGTGTGTTCAAGAAGAAGTTGGAGGCTGCTCTTATCGTGAGTTTGACATGCATTCACTGTCTGACTGCATACTGACAAGACAACACAGACGCCCAGAAGAGATGAGAGCGAAACTCTTTTCGCCAATGCGACCAAAGATACTGCCGAGCTACATCCCAGCGTACAAACGTCTTTGTCTAAACTTGTGTATAGAGCAGACGAATACCGCATGCAGAGCTTGCTGGAAGACAAGAAGAGCATCTCAACAGGTGCATCATTCTTCAACGACCTCGAGCTTTTGGAGATCGGGGCCCGTCCCAGCGAACTAAGGCTATGGAGCGACGACAACAAGATCAAGGGCCTCTGCACCATTTACACAACAGGCAAAGAGATTGCCCATGGGCAGAGGGAGGGCAACCCTCAACATGCGCTCAAGCTTGACTACGATGAAGTCATCACCGAGCTGGAAGTTCACGTTGTCAAGGTCGAAGAAGACAAGCTCTCGGTGGCGGCCATGGCTATAGCAACATCCAAATGCAACATGTTGACAGCTGGGACAAAGTCTGGTGGCAACACTCACAGCTTCTCCATGGCAGACCATCACCAATGGTCATTCCGTGGCTTCTTCGGCTTCACCTTCACCGACGGCTTCGAGGACCTAGGTGTTGTCTGGGGGAAGGATCAACCTCTGGCCGCTACAAGCACCGTTCAGGCTCCACCAGCAAAGAACTTTCTTGGGATGGGTTCATCGCTGCAAGAAAAGACAAAGAAAGCATTGTCCGCGTCCAAACCTGCCGAGCACTTTTACTTGGGCGACTGTGTCAGCACCGGAACATCACTGTCCTCCACCAACACCTTTAGCGCGCTCGACACGATTGTTGCGTCTTCCACAATCCGCAAGTTGGCATTCAGCGCGTCGGCGGGTAGACTCTGCGGCCTCAAGGTCGAGTACAGTGACAACAAGCAGCTTACACATGGAGCCTACTCGCAAGACCGAGAAGCGTGGAACTGCGATGTCAAAGCTCCCATCGTTGCAGCCAAGCTGACCGTTGGGAAGACTATCAGCATTCCTGAGCCCTTTGTCGATACGGTCGAACTGGTCTGCGGAGATGAGAATGGGGCGCTTCCTTTATGGCCGCTGGATGTGTCGACGATACGGTACCTTGGGGATCACCCGGAAGCCGACAAGCTCGAGGCCATTTCCAAGCTTACGGAGCAAGCACCAAGCCTTGCACGTGCAAACTGGAGCTTGCGCGGCTTCTACGGAGAAGAAAGTCAAGGATTGATTACGCGACTTGGGCTGATTTGGGGTTGTGGATGATATACTGAGAGTATCAATCTATTGTGTGTTCTAACAATGCTTGCCTATTCGGCTGGTTTTCTCGATTACAAGTCTGCACAGAACAGCTGGATATCTCTGGTTGCGAGCTGGGTTTGAATGCCAGCTATACCTAGAGGACACGTAGTCTCTATTCCCCCCATGATTGGAGCTTTCCCGGGGCCGAGGCCTGGGTTTACCCATCAGCTCACGATAAAGCAGTTATTACAATCTTACAAGACGTGTCCCAACCCTGTCTCAAAACCCCAGCAGTGAAAGACGGGGGCGCCCGCGAAGATTCTTGCCAGAAACCCTTTTTCAGTCCACTAAATCAATCTCCAGAATAAGGCATTCATTCAGATTCAGGCCAAGTAAATTATCAATCAGATATAGGCAGTGAGCTAAGCCAGGCTTGCTCCTATGAATAGCTTCCAGCCCGCCAATCACCTTCTTATTGTGTGGCTTCTGCAGTTGGAGCCCAGAACATTCCGGGATCAAAGCGAGCTGAAAAGGAAGGAGGGGAAAAAAGACTCCTAGGATGAGACATAATGCAATATTAGAGCAATAGCGTGTACAGTGGGGCAGGGATCTGCATCTATCACGAGAGGTTCTTAGGTACTAATGAAACTCCGTGGCTGGCTGAAATGCAGCTCGAGTCTCGCCCTGCGTTGATCAAGCTAGCAGCGCCATCTTTGGTGTGGTGGTGTTGATCTAGTTTGCTATCATGGCGGAACTATCGGCTACTACTACAATTTATTTCACCTCCCATCGCTATTAACCACCAATAACTGCGGAGGGGAAGAGTCACACCTCAGCACCGATACTAGAGAACGATGGCGTAGGCTAGTAGACGCCAGATTGCCCAAGTTAACGTATTTTGAGCTATCCAGTCCGCTGAGCTTCAAGTTGATTCCAGACCGAATGGGCCTTCCGCCGGATTCAGGTCTTCGCTCGTGATGGCGTGACTTGTCCATGGAAATCCAGATCAGCCTCGCTCAGAGTCAAATCGTGAATCACTTCGCCGACTCGTGACTCTTCCCTACATTGCAAAACACTCTTAGTTACCCACTTGCTTATTATATCTTCTGACAATGCAAAGTCAACCTCGATCAAAGACAGCCATGCTTCAGCACGCCAGCAACCGTACGTGCAACGCGGACACGGAATCAAGCATCTTCAGAAATGATGCCAACAATGTCGCTGCACTCCAAACTGCCAGAATTCAGAAGAAGCTGATGGAAGAGGCTGCCCGTCTCCAACAGCAAAGATTAGACGAAGCCACCAAGGACAAGACGAAAGTCGAAGATGAACGAGATGCGCTGCTCAACGATAAGAAAGCCTTGACTAATACTATTGAAGAGAAGAAAGGCGAGTTGGAAGGATTCAAAAACGAGCTTGAGAGGCTCAAGTCCGCCCAGGACACTCTTCGGAAGGAGAAAGACGATGAGCTCGATGCTTTGAAGAGGCAGAAGGAAGGCGAGCTGGCTACTTCGACAAATGAGAAGGAGGATTTGAGAGTCCAACTCATCCGCATACGAGCCGAGGGTGGAGCGCTGAAGCAAACTATTAGTGCTGTGGAGTTGAAGCTCCCCAAAGGTCGGCAAGATAATTGTTTGCCTTTCCAGTATCACAACTCAACCGTCATAATTGTCCAACTGGAAAGTGGGATGGCTCTGGATTGTGCAAAATGTAAGAGTGGCCCACCCCTGATCTCGAGGCTTTGATGATGATAACTAACCCATTGCAGTCGACGGCTGGAGGGGACAAACCTTCAAGTTGAACATGAACGATAAGTCCCAGATCTTCACCTTGACAAAATGGGCCAGTCAGACTGAGGACTCTGCACCTTGGGCTATCACTCGAAAAGATACCGGCAGTAAGTGAACGCCAGATGCGGGTCAGTCTAGCAGCTAATGAGTCGCTAAAGAAAACCTCTACTTCCTCAATGGGGAGGAAGATTGGGATCTCCGCCTCGAGGACCCAAGCCAACTCACTGGCTGGCAAGGTTGGTGGCATATTGGCCGTGGATCAAGCGATCGTGTGGGCTCCTGGGTGTAAGTAAGGCCCGATGTCGGGGTTTAGTTTTCATCTCAAAGTTGATAAGATCCTCAGAATCAAGAATGCACAATGGGGCACCTGCCTAGACTTGGGGGATGGTGCGATACATGATGACAGGCATGTACTTTGCATATTACCATATGATAAGCAACTGAACTAATTAATACTAGGAGACGAGTGAAATCTATCAACTTCAACAATAGTGTAACCCAGAACTGGGTCATTGTTCCCTTGGCTTTCAACTAACTCCACTGAGTAAGACCATCGAGAAACATGGCATCTGCTGTCAATGACCCAGAATTGAGTAGAGCTTTTGAGATAGAATGCTGTCATTGAAGTCATGCTGTTAAGCTTTGCTTGAGAAAAAGGGTGAACAGTGCACCCATCCATATAGTGACTCAACGTGAAGCATCGCCTTTTAACTTCATGTCTTGAGAAGATCAAACATAAACAAGAATATAAGAAGTTATAGAATCGTTCCTTACTCTTAGCTAACAATGTGTGTGCATACGCCCAGACCGTAACACTCTAGCTGTGTTGACATGTGAAGCAAATCATACGTCTCAACGCAAAGCCTAGAACTTACCCCGCTCGTGATGGAAGATATCTCGTCTCCTCAAATGCCGTTTTACCCTAGCGCGAGCAGCTGAACTCAGTCTCGATCGGTTATAGAACGATTACCCACCGGGCTTCGGAGACACCCCTGATTTGGTCAACGATAGTCCACATGATTTGAGACATCAGCAAGCGGGGTTAAATGCCTTTCACCGGTTTTCACTGGTGCCACGGTTTGCCTTGATATGCCAGTTGCAATAGCGTGAAAGAGCGTGGCGGAGCCATCATTCCGGGCCATTTATAGTGTTGACTACTCGAGCTGAGGCGACAGAGCCGTGAGCCAACCATGATTACTCATATGTTCAGATGGCCTGAGAAGGGAGATATAAATCATTGACTATAACCCGACACTACCACCATTTCATCACGAAAAAACCATCATAATACAAGCACTATAGTCCAAACGCCACAACACCTACATCGCCGCAGTTCCCAAAATGGAGAGTCTACGCGTCAACGGCAACTCTGCAGCCGAAGTCGGGCGCTGGACAGTCGAGCCCCTGGAGCTCAAAACCGCCCTCGTCGTCAGGCAAGATCTCTGGGATCAATACAAGAAGACGTCCGGAAGGGGGGCTTCCCTTTGCCAACTGGGCTTCGAGGCCGCTACAACGGTTCTCACCGGCTCTGGAAGCTTGAGCGCTCTGGACTGGGTGACGGCCGCGGTCACAGATTCTGCCTGGGAATCTAATGCAGTTACTACGACCGCGAAAGATATTTTAGCCGACAAGGCTCTGAAGAAAGGCACGGATCGCATCGCTGGTGCATTTCCGACCGACTTCAAAGGGGGCAACAACACGGAAACCGGCGGTTACAAGCCTAAAGCCGACAGAAAGTTTGCCTCCAAGCTCGGGTCTCAATTCCTCACCATTTTCGTCAGTGCCACAGGCGGCGCCTTGACAGTTGCCACGGGCGTGGGTGCAGCCGTCATGACCGCCATTGCCATCATTGTCTGGATAGGTGACAAAGAAAAGGAGGCGGAGGTGGAACGCTGGGCGAGTATCGTCGACAGCATGATGGACAAGTACAACAGCATCCGCGAGGAAAAGCTTAACCAAATCATCAAAAAGCGCAGTATCCAGCAGGAGAGGTTCATCAAATCCAACGAGACGCATGACCGCGAAGACGACGGCCTTATCAAAAGTTACACCTGGTATTCCAACGGTGTGAAGAATACCGCGCGGTACAACAAAGAGAGCCTGGATAAGCTTTTGAAGCGGATGAAAGAGATTGATCCTACCCTGGCGGATCGTTTGAGCAAGGTTGACCTCTTGGAGATCAGCCGAGTGTATCGAGACCAGAGCAAGGCGCTTTGGGACAAGCAGGCTCCGCAGAACCACGCTTTCGATACGAATGAGATGAAGCAGTTCATGCGGAGACAGGTTGAGGTTCACGCTCAGCTTGGCGAGGTACCGGAGACTGATGCGGAGAAGGAGTTGTTGAAAGTGAGGGTAAAGGCACTCAGGGAGTTTTCGGCGCAGACAGATGACGACTGGACGATGGAGATTGATGATGATGTTGGATATGATGAAGGAGGACTCCCTCGTCGGACAGATTTGACTGCCTTTCATGGAGGATACAATTCCAAAAGATTAGGTTAGTGTAAAGAGAGTATACCATGCTATGCTATGCTACGAAATAGTCTCAGATAACCTAGAAGTCCAAGTCTGCATTAAACAGCCAAGACTTTGGTGGTGAGCTGGTGAGCCTGCCCACACTAGAGCAGTGAGTACCAGGGGATTACTCTGCCTTACTTACTTGATGGGTTTGCACCTAAATGCGTTATTATGCTATGCCTAATCTACAAACATGCTTGTGCAGTCGTTTCAGCGGACATGGTGCAGTTTCCCAAACAATTAATACAAGCGTACAGTCCAAACGCTTCAATCTCTGAGATGGTCAGTTTTACTGGTACTATCTTTTTAAGTGGTTCGGCGCGCTCTTTTTACATACACAGCTCACAGGGATGGCGTCAGAGACATGGAGAAAGGGCGGCTCAAGTGTATCATATCAACATTTCTCTATTACAGTATATGGCTACCTAAAATCAGGTTTCTTAGTGGAGTATCTGGAATAGTCTCTCAAACAAATACTACAGCCCCCTTTTTTGTATGATGATCTGCGGATGAAACATTCCTACTGAATCCTTCTGGAGACTATTCGACCCACTGTCCCTCTCTTAGAGTAAGTAATATTGGTCGTCTCGAGCACGGGCACCTACATAGATGCGACATCTTGCTTACTCGTGGGTCCTTTGGATTTGGTAAAAAGTACCGCAGATTATGGATCTATGTGAGAAGTTTGTCGTCACTCTGTACGAGGCGATTCTAATAAATATGAGAAGATGCGCACGATAGCTCTTAGCATAACTCAACTTAGGCCAATCCTTCTTTCTTACACAAGAACTGCTTCGTTCTGTTTCGTCGGGTTCAGTACTTCTTCAACCTACCAATAAATTTCGTCAAACCTGATATCTTCAACCACGTCAGCCAAAATGAAGTCCACCATCGCATCGACCTTCGTCTTTATTGGCCTCGCCCTCGCCCAATTCAACGGACAAATCAAGGTCAAGGACGACGAATGCCCCAAATTCGTGGCTAGCGAAAAGTCGCAGCCTCTCGGTTACAACCCGGGCAGCAATATCTGCGCCGACCTGTCGGGAATCTGCCCGGACGGCAAGTGCTTCATGGCCTTCGATGCGCTTGTTACAGGAACCGACAGCAGGCCTCCCACCAAGATGGGAGCCTGTCCCAGTGCCGACTGCTCCAAGGATTGCAAGACTTGGGATGTTACGGCCCAGGGTAACGGCATCAAGGTTGACTGCGCCGAGTTCATCGGCCAGCACTACTTTTACTTGGGTAATTAATGGAATGCTGGAAGGTGGTTCAGGGAGCTCAAGCTGGTTACGTTATGAGTGTTTACTAGACAATGGTAGTCGGCAGCTAGGATCAACTTTGCATACGTGAACACGACCCTTTAAATAAATCAAAAAGCAGACAAGATCCCAATTGAGTCCCACTTGCGGCGAGTAGACTACCTTCTATCTACGTCAGAGCCTAGTACTCATATCTCCAACTATCAAGATGCAGATCTCTGTTCCCTTCCACGTCCGGGCTCTCTCTTAAAACTTCCATACCATCAGTGTCACGTTAAGTAAACGTCTTCAGCCTTTTGGTATCATGCACCCCTCACTCAGTTGACACGAAATGCACGAAAAAGAGCAAGGCCACATTGTTGTCCAGGAACTTGACATTGGCTGAGGTCACAGGATTGAGGCCAGGATTTGCTGAAAGGTTCTGCTTTGGCTGTCGTCGCACCAGCGATTGAAGATTGTTCTGCAGACCAACAAGAAGGCCACGCAACTGTTGACAGTCCCACTGATCAGCTTGGTTGATTCGTGGCTGGAAATTAACGTTTTGGATGCTTCCAAGCAGAACAGCCAGGTGTTGCATTGCTTTTTCCAAATCATTGAACCAACTCATAGCACAATCGTAGGCGTTTTTATCAAGTCCGAACGGAGGGGCTACCCATTGTTCCTACTCAAAATCGTTGACAAAGTTTATTTGTCTTTGTATCGCATTGTTCAACGTAGCCTCAAGATTCTGCTGAGTCCCTTCAAGCGCAGTTGCCATGTCGCGTAAGTTCTCGTCGTTTTTAAAACAGTAAAACCACTCGTTTCCATATGGAACGTGGCGGAATACCCCTTCTCCTCGCAAGAAGCTTTTTTCTATGACGATTTCTTGGAGCCACATACCAAATGACTTGGTCAAGGTGTCGCAGTACGGGAGACTGATATTGCAAAAGAAGACTATGCAGGCGAGTTAGATCAGACTTTGTCCACCCTCCTTTTAACCTTGCTTGGGTGCCTCCAGTCACAGGTAGACAACCGAGAAAGACATAGCACACTCTACGGGAGGACCTACATGATGGGTTTGCTCTAGAATAACTCCCTCTCTCGGCGTTTTCGCCTGAATGGTGGCCGAATTTGACGCACACGAAGTTGCCATTTGCTGTTGGGATGGAAGTACAAACTCGTGAATCCGGCGTCGCGATAAAGTAAGCAAAACGTTGATCCAGAGCGGTGCCTATCGGAGCAGCCATGATTCCACGATTTGACAATACGACTTCGACCTACAAAGAGGCAACAGGGTGTAATAAAGTGAAGAGGATGTTTGAAAGATGCTCGATATTATTCCACAATGTGTGCATGGTGCTCACCTTTTATGTTTTTAGGCAGCGCCCGAAAAATGACCCTAGGTTATGGAATACGAATCCACGCCCTCAACGCCATTCTTTCTTCTTTTCTTTTTGGAAGACAGGCCGTTCGTGGCTGAGCAGACGTGAGCTGAACTACGAAGACCAGTACCAAGGTTGGTAAGTTCCTTATTAGATTGTCGGGAAGCTGTGTCCAGAGTCCAGGTAATGCCAGACTTCTATCACGGCCCAGCCTTTCATGTAAAAGACACTGTGTTCAGCTCGCTACAATTCATCGCCCTCAGCTAGCCAGGACTTCTTTATACACAGTAGTAACAAGAGATTTCTCAGCCAGCCATATTCTGCGCTATTCCTTTCGTTGGCGTACCCCCAACAGCCAGCTGAAATTCCAAACTTAGCTGCTCCAGAGCCAATCGCGTTCCATTCAATCACCACCTTGCAGGATATATTGGTTGATCAGAATCCACCGATATGGGCCTCAAGTCGTCCTAGTTTAGCTAACGACGATCCAGATCTATCCAAAAGCTACGATTGGTAATAACGTTTCACATCTCCAACAGTAGCCGCTCGTGTCTCACCTGCAAGCGACCCATCGCAGCTAGGACATTCGAGCTCCAAGAGATAGAGGCACGAGCCGTTTCGCATTCTCAATGAATGACTGGAATGGCTTGGTAGTGTTTGGAACAAATGATAAGCGCAAATTACACTCGTGCTACTCTGTAATAAACCTCTGGTGGCTTGCTTCTATGCCTCAAGGATCCATCTCGTCTACGAATGCGTCAAAGCCAGATTTCAAAAATTTGTCCTTGTCTGAATGCGAAGCCAAGCCTTTCGCGTGATTCGAATCCCGCCTTATCCAACAGCTCAAGGTACAGATTACCTGCCTTGACCCATCTCGAGTTCACGAAGCGGTGCTACACCAGCAGTTCTAGATTTCGTATCCTGCTAGTATTTGTAAATAAACAAAGCTGATGTGGGTTTTGCTCCTTGATATGTAAAACCAAGAAGCGATGCGTCCATTTGCAGTCCGCCTACCCGTACCAGAGCTCGTTGTCAACGGCGAAGGCGCACCACACGCTGTCGCTGTTAGGGCTGCCAATCTTGGAGATTTTGGCCTCGAAAGCCAGGGGGCACTTGGTAGATACGAAGAGACGACCAAAACAGGAAGACTTGAACCGTTAGCTGGTGGCACAGTTAGGTGGAGTCAGACAGTAGTCGATACCACCGTAGAATGCAATCAAGGTACGTATCGATGTCGCAAGAAGCGGAGTCAAAAGTTCCCCCCTCTGCTGAGCCGTATTAGGCCCGCTGTGACCCAATTCAACATCGGACATCCGATAAAGGCCAGGATATCTCGGCAAAGCGGCACGAAGCGATAGCGCTCGATAGACATCATACCAGCTACATAAGTACGAAATCAGTCGAGCTTATAAAGCTAGAACAAACAAGGAAGGAAACTTGCTGAGACTAGGTAGATCATCATGAGTTCTCACATCGGGAATGGCGATTCGGACGGCAAAATGAACAAGACCCTCTCCTGGTTCTACAAAGGGACCTTTGCAAGGGAAACAGTTTGTAAAGCATGAAAATGACAGATACAGAGGCGACAAAAGTGCCCGATGGCAAATTTGAAATCCTTATCTTGTATGGCGTCACGCACCCTGTACTGTGTAGTACGAGCAGGGCTATGGCTCAGCAATCTGTATATTTTTTTCGCATACTGTATATAGCTGCGTGGGTCCCAAATCTAAAGTCGTCGACCAGTTTAATAAAGTCTTCGCCGCTAACCTCATCGACGAGTGTGAACCAATATGCCAGCTATCGCCCCGAGCGAGGCCGTCATCCTCGACGAGGCCAAGGCCATCGAGGGTAACGTGTTTCCAATCCCTAGCAACTATTCTTTTGAGGAGAAAAACATCAACGATGGTGTGCTGAGCTCCAAAGTCCCAACTGAGTCCACCCCGTCATCTGGAGACGCTGATGGCGATGGCGATGGTCACGAGAGCAAACAAGTTATCATCGTTACTGGTGCCGATGCCGCTTCCCACCTGCTACCGCTGCGAGATGATGGGGACCCTGCCTTAACCTTCCGAAGTCTTTTGTTGGCTTCCGGACTGTCGTGTTTTCAGGCTGTCATGCACCAGATCTACCAGGTAAATGAACACGCTGCTTGACCTCAAACCCAGCAAAAAAGTACTGACCCATAGACACACAGTTCAAGCCGACCCTGGTGACTATCCAAGGAACCTTCATCGTCCTGATCTCGTACTTCCTTGGCAAAGCCTGGGCCGCCCTTCTTCCCCGCGGTGATAAGTTCGAGGCTCGATGGAGGGCAAAAGTCGGCCAGGGAAGGCTTCCCCGTTGGCTCTCACTCATCAAGTTCTTGAACCCTGGGCCTTGGACTCTGAAAGAGCACGCCATATGCTCCATCACTGCTACGTCGGCCTCGAACGCTTCCGCCAGCTCGATGGTTTTTGCGGCCCAAGACCTCTTCTACAACCTGCCGTTGAGCGCGACCACCGTCATCTTGAGCACCATCTCGATTGGCCTCTTTGGCTACGGTATCTGCGGAATCATGCGTCCCATAGCTGTTTGGCACGTGGATGCCGTCTACTGGAGTACTCTGCCTACTGTCAAGACTCTCCAGGGACTCCATTGGCAGAGTGTGAAGGACTCTAAACCGATCAGATATTTCTGGTACAGCTTCACGGGCATGTCTGTCTATGAGGTCTTGCCTGCCTACATCTTCCCCTGGCTCAACTCAGTCTCCATCCCTGTATGTGACTCCATATCACCCGAAAACCTTCTCCTTCACTAACTTGCAGACGTCAAGTGTCTAGCCGCAATGAAAGCAACCGGCAATAAAGCAGCCATACTTGCCAATCTTTTCGGCGGGGCCACCAATAACCAAGGCCTTGGGCTCTTTACTCTGTCTTTTGACTGGCAATATGTGAGATACTGTCTTTCGTTCAGACCAAGTAAGATGCTGACTCGGGCAGATTACTTCTTTTCAAACCTCCCTTCCCCTCACGCTACAAGCACACTCAGCTGTAGGCTATTTTACCTGCTTTGTCGTCATGATTGGTATCTATTATAGCAACGGCTGGGGCGCGAGATCCCTTCCATTCATGTCGACGAGGCTTCTATTTGAGAATGGCACAACGTATCCCGTTGCTGAGGTGTTCCAAGGCGGTGTTCTTGACGAAGCAGCTCTAGACAAGTTCGGTCTGCCCGTATTGACAGGGACCTTTGCGTTCGCAATGTTCATGGCCAATGCTGCCGTGAGTAAGCAAGTCTTGTGCCGAGTCTCGAACTAACTATCTTCTAGATTGGCGCCCTGTTTGTCCACGTCTTTCTCTTCTGGGGCGGAGATATTGTGCGGGCTTATAAAAACGCGAGGCAAGGAAAATACAACGATCGACATCATGCACACATGGCCGAGAATTACAAAGAGGCTCCATGGTGGTGGTACATTACAGTCCTCGTCGGCAGCTTCATTCTTGGTCTTGTTGTTGTCACCAAGGAGAACGTCACACTTCCGGTCTGGGCATACGTTGTCTCGCTGCTGCTAGGAATATGCATTGCTCCCCTGGTAAGTCATGCTGCTTCTTTTCCTATTTGATTATTCCCGATACTAATTCCTGATGCAGAGTACCCTTCTCTATTCGCGTTTTGGCAACGGCATCGCCACCAACAACTTGTCGAAAATGCTGGCGGGACTTATGCTTCCTAGACGCCCTGTTGGTAATATGTATTTTGCCGCATGGTCGCACAACGTCATTTCGAACGCGGTAAATCTGTCCAATGACCTGAAGATGGGCGAATATCGTGAGTAACTTATCCTCCCTACGCCCAGCCAGAAGCTAATGTATCAAACCAGTCAAAATTCCTCCACGTGTTATGTTTCTGACCCAGATTTACGGCACTGTACTGGGCGGCTTTATAAACTATGCAGTTATGATTTCTATTGTGAGCAGTAACCGCGAGCTCCTTGTTGATGGCAACGGTAACTCGTCCTGGAGTGGTGCAACCATACAGTCATACAACACCAATGCAACCACTTGGGCACTAGCCAGCTATCTTTACAAGATGGGCGCGCGGTATGAGCTTGTGCCTATTGGCCTGGCTGTTGGCGCTGGCCTGGTCGTCCTTCACCGTATCATCTACCACGTATGAAGTCCTTGGCATCTTATCCCGTCCCAGGACAAAGCTGATCGATTCCTGTTTCTAGTTCATCCCCAAAGTTCGAGGCTTTGATATCTCGGAAATCAATATGCCACAGTTCATCCAATACGCCGGCTACGTCCCTTACAACCAGAGTCAGACCTGTGTTATTTTCAGCCAGATTATCGCCGGCTTCTTTGTCCAGTTTTACCTCCGAAACTACCGTCCACGCATCTTCAAGGACTACTCATATCTTGTTACTGGCGCCTTTGACGGTGCCAGTCTCTCTGTTCTTTTCGTTCTCTCTTTTGCCGTCTTTGGTGCTGGTGGCCGTTCGCGCCCTTTTCCATCGTGGTGGGGTAACAATGTTGACGGCACCTACGATCATTGCCCCGTGGCTGAGTAGACCCGGTCAAGTGTTGCTTGGAATCAGTGACAGCCTAACATTTATATATTATTATATTGTTATAAGTTACCTTCAATGCACAAACTGGTGGCTATGCTCACGCGATAAACTACAGCGTTGACACAGATCTCATTGGGGTAGTCTGTACAAGTCTCAACTCCAACAGGCTATGGGCTTGTGAACGACATAGTGATAGTTTTGGGGGGAACACCAACTAGCTACATAAAACTTTATCAGTCTTCAGATTCTCCGTTATTGTCAACGCCAATCTGCCCCTCAATCAAGTGAACCAGGCACATAGTCCGTGTAACCAACACCCTTCTACGTCTTGTTTAAGATTTGCCTCGGACATTTCCAGTCTTGAAATAATTTTCTCAAGCTCTCTTACGCGAGCTATCTCGTTTTCCAGATCTGTACAGCACTTTGTAAACGCTGTCCCTTCGCTTGAAGTTCCGCTTCCATGGTTCGATTTCTCTCTCTGGACTTGTCAAGATTGAGGTGTAACTTCTCGAGGTCCCTTGTAGATGATTCCTTTGCCTTTCGAAGGGTATTGATCTCGATCTGAACGGATTGAAACTCTTCCCGTATCTCATTTCTCTCCGCCTGGAGAGCTTGCACTTGTGTATCCGACTGGTGCACCCTCGCCTCAAGCTTTTCTTTGGCTGTTTTAGGTCTGAAATATGGGTCTTCTGAGCTGCGCCTTCGAGTTGAGTCTGTTTCAGCGTCTCTTCCAGTGAGGAAACGTTGGTTTTCAGGCTATTAATAACTTCGTTTGTCTTGCGGAAAACGTAGCAGCAGTAGCCAGTTCTTCTTTCAAGCTCCGCCTCAAAGCCGAATTCATCTCCTGAAGCTTGGCAATGTCAAGCGGAAACACCTCCAGTTGGCACAGGACAGTTAGCAGCTCCCTGACATTGTGAATGAAAAAAGTCATTGCCCAGCCGAATAAGAAGTTGTGTGATGGGTCGGATTGTCTCGGAACGATTTGGTGATGCTGTGCCGCGTTTTCAACGATTCGTGTCCATCTGCACACGACCTCGTCAACTTGATTTGAATGATGTCCATAGAGACAAAGACGAGCAAGTTGATACAAATCGATCAATCGCGTTGTATCTGGCGTAATGGACCTGATTGCCGACATATCGTTGGTTCCCAGGCCAGGGTAGTTGTCGGGCTCGGGAAGAGGAACAGTCGACGTATCTGTACTGACACATGAGATACGAAGGGAAGTGGCATTCTCGATATGTAGTAAAATTGCTCGGTCCCAATAAGGCTGAGATTCAGGTAGCCAATAGGTTGGGGGTGGATGCGTGTACGCGCGATCTATTAGTTGCGGGAGGACTTGGATCCAGAAAGTCTGCGCCATCGCGGCAAAAAGCTAGTGCATGGTGGCAGTCAAGCAAGAAAATCGAGCAGAATGCTCCTCGGAGCACTGCGATTATTAAATATCTCTCGTATCCTTGCCACAGATACCCATAAATAGAGACTGGCTGGGTCCAACATGCATATGTTGGTCCAACCCAACTTCCTCTCCTGCTTAGGGCCGGCCAGCTCAAAAAGCAGACATGCCAGACACGCACACACGTAAATAGATAATAACGGTCCCAGTAAAAGAACTCAAATGCAATGTCTTTACAAGGCAGTGATTGAATCGCATACACTGACGCCCAGCTATCTAATTGTGAATTTGGCTGTGGTGTAGCAACGGGTTTTCCTATCGTTTACTTCGGTCTTCTCCCATCACTCCAACGAGTCAGGGTTCATATGTAACCTTTTTCCATTAATCAAAATTCTCTCATCTATCGTTGTATCTGCTGATGCGATGGCGACACAATGAGCAGTTGTACGTAAGTAGCACATTCTTGGCCAGATTACGTGAGACCATTTGTGACCTTGCAAAGCTCTTTAGATCGGTCTTTCCTACGCGCTATTTAATTAAAAGGTTTATACTGTGCAACACGAGCATTGGAGATCCTGGAGATGCAAGGCAGCCTAGGCGAATCCAATTCAAACTAAATATAGAATAATGAACGGCAGAAACATGGACTGACCTGAAATTGGTAGCAAAGGCCGCGCAAAATCAGGTTGGACTTGCGACACTCTTTGTGTTTGCCCAGGTGGAAAGGCCGAGTGCGAGCAGAGTGAACTAAGTATCATGCCCCATGCTCTCTCAAAGACAAGGTGCTTCCACAATAATGAAGAATTCAGTTCAAGCGGAGTGAACGTTGAGAAGCACCACGAGAAAATATGCAAACCTACATTTTGAATATGTAAAGACCCTGTAATCCTAAGCATCTCTGTAGGTTCCAAGAGAGGCAGCACCGATGTTACTTGGGGTCCTTTCTTTTCCACGAATGCCTGTTATAAAGGCTATCAATGATTAGGAGCGAGAGCCGTACTATTCCAGGGTAGGTTGGGATAATTGCGGGCTTGACCAACTCATTATCTTCCTGTTCTTTATCACGTCGAAACAAATAGCGAGCAAATGATTGATCCATGACGTGCAAAAACAACATGATATTGTCTCATTGGACTCGATCAAATTCGAACATAACCAAGTAAATCATGAGCAAGAAACTCCGTGCTGCATCGTTTACACGGTCGACTCCAGCAAGAAACAGTTTGAGTTAACTGCGACTGTAACAGCCTTCAGACCGCGCAAACCGCTAAAGCTAGCATATGAGGAAAGCAGGACTGAGGCAATAAAAGTTACTACTCAGTTCACCATGACCATATTCTCAGAAGCAAGGACATTATAACAGTTGTATATGGGTTGTGCTCTACTGTTCTTTCTCTCCCAAGCAATATTAGCCATCGCACGTCATGATCGACAGCTGTCCCTTGCCAAATCTAGCTTCGCTTAGTCCAGCACAGGTAATAAATAATGTGCGATCGCTATAGTAAACGATTGCCTCCGGGTAAACGAATCTCGCTCGGTCCGTACTGTTTCGCTGACACTGGTGTCAACCTAGTTTGGCCCTTGGAGCTCCGCTCAATCACTCTGAGTCGGGATTATTCTATCTGTTGTTAACAGATTAACGTGTTCTCAACTCTGCAGTCATATTTTGAGTATATACAAATGCCAAAACATGGTAGTCGCAGGATAAGTTGGCTGTTTGAAGCCCTGCAACAGCAGCACAAAAGTCTAGACAACCGTGAAACCCGCTGCCCCATCTACAAAGTGAAGCATTTTAAATCCACTGTATTAATTCATCAGCCCTGGTCACCTGTGTCCTGGTCGGCCTAACTTTCCCCCGCTGTGAGCCTCTCAATGGCTGTCCTCTTAACTCTTGAATCAGTCAGAGGCTGAGTTGAAACATCTCCCCAAGCTTATCGGACCATAGGGACTCTTTTGGTCTTCGCCAGCTGCAGCGTCGGGACAACAAAGCCTATCAGCATTTAGCCCCTTGCATGCTGGGTGGCAACCTCTGGCAGATGTGTGTGTATCTAGGCGTATCTTAGTTCGGAAGTGCCGCATGGGTGATCTGATGCTGGGAGCGCAATATTGGTCTACAGAGTAGCGTGCTGCTAGGACTTTGAGTTCTGTCATCGCTGTAGCGGAAGTAAAGCCGACGGATTCAAAGCCATGCATCATTTCAAACACGCCACCTCTTCATCATCCTGAGGTCAAAGCTCAAAGTTGTTAGCGTGACCAGCTAGCTGCCATATCGACAATAGCACCTCTATGTTTGCGAGCCTCTGCCATGCGCGGACCCAGGCAGACACGCATGCCAGTGAAAACCCGGTGCTTAAATGCAAAGAGAATAATAGTCTACGCCCAGTACCTGGGATTGTCGGGTCTCGCGACAACGATGTCCGGGCCAACAATCTTAGCATGATAGATCATATGGAGCTACTCATGCTGGGAAATTGGTTCTCATTTGAGGCTTGCAAGGATTGCCGGAGAAATCATCTTCCAAGTCTAGAAACGAGAGGGCAGATAGCATTAGCAACTCCCTTCATGTAGGTGATTACTACTTGCAGCTCTCAGATATACACAGTGTAAGCGAATGGACTGGAGATAAGAACCCGGATGTAATCTCATGACTACCCTTGGCAGCTATTTGATCATACCGAGTCTTGCGGCTAGTGATCTACTTTCCCAAGCGCCTCCTTGTAGCGTTGGGCTGACTGGCAATTGATCAAGCCGCGAGGTAAGAATAGGCAGGCATAACATTAGTTGGATGGTAGAGAACAAACTCAGCCTTGTAGAAAGATCGGACATTGTGAAAGCTGGGCCACATGACGGAGCTTCCATCCAACTTGGACGGAGCTTCACGCACGGAAGTCGACAACTATTGGCCTCCTTCCAATTCTTGCTCTTACCTACTAAGTAGTACGCACTCTCCATGCTGACACGAGTTTCCAAGAATGGCCTCCAAAACAAAGGGGTCCCAGAAGCTACGGAAACCTGCAACCGAAAACCCGGGAGCTTTCCGGGCGGGAAAGGCTTGCGCTAATGTTACCATAGCATCCAGAGTGTCGGGACTCACCTCCGTGGACCGTTTTGGACATTCAGAGAATGACCCCTGACATATCTGAAATCGGGTTACCTTAAGGCTTACGCCCTGATCGTTTGTCGATAGCGTCCGTCGAAAAAGGACGAACCATAGTGGCGATCCCGTCCAAGCGCCTTCGCTTAGATTTTGAAGACGCTCTTTTTCTGGCTCTACCCGGCAAAGTTGTTACAACAACCGTATGCCGTTTCAGGAATGGTGGCGGCCGCTGCTGTGACTGTTGCAACGACCCAGAAGCTTTTGGCCAATTGTGGCCACAGTGAGTATGGTGTTGTGCACTGGCCTTACATGAAACGAATGCGTGATGGAAGCAGAGGCAAAGGCAGAGGCGTCTTGCTTCCATCTTGGACTGCTCCTGTCAAGCCGCCGGCTAGAGGCAGGATGACATGGAAGCGAGGGCGGTTGAAAATCAAGCCATAGACTGTGGGTTTTGTTTCAACAGGGAAACTCGTGCGATTGGATCCTCATCTGATGGACTGAGGGACCCTTCAATATGCCGAACCGAGAAACGCATTCCCGTGACATAGTAGGGAACAAATGGAGACTACGGATATAGCCTCTGACAGCAAGTGGCTCGAAGGGTCCGGATGAGCCTCTGCCCGTCACCGCTCGTCCGCCCGCCGCGCCCGGTGGCTCCAAGCCTGTCCCAACTCTTTCAGTCGATGCACATGTACTAAACATAATAACTGCTTATTGGAAATATACGCCTTGGACTGAAGACAAGGCTGAGAACATGGTGAGCTGAATTACGGATACAGCAAAGGTGACGAGAGGGCATGGAGGATGGGGATCTAACCAATAGCTGTTATATTCTATTCACCATTCAACAGTTTTCAACCTTCCCATTTTCTCTCGTCACCTAAGCACATAGTTCATTCCTGTTCTTATCACTAAGAATAGACAAGATTGATTGATCCTTTCCTCAGAGGTCTACCTCAGTACAGCAATACAACATCCACATCATAAAGTAGAGACCCCTCAGCCAGGTTTCTATACTCAGCCGTTCGGTTAACCACGTGGAGCGAGGCCATGGAGCGAACGGGCGGCGGGCGCATTACGATATTGTAAGCATTCAGCCCATGGCCCTCTAGCTCCTTGCCTGCAGCTGTCAGAGCAGCCCAACGATGAGACATGCGCAGTTTATACCCAAGTGGCGGGAAGGTTTTGTCAACGATGCCACCGAGACCAAGGGTTTGGGACGGGGCATAAGGCTGCGTCTGTTACAATCATTCAACCGTCCAATGCAATCATTCCACAGAGATAAAGGGGGGGCCCTGCTTGGCCAGAGTCAGGTCTTGCATGGCCTTGCAGAAGATTAGATGCACGTCAGAGAAGCCCTTGGCCAAAGTCAGCACCATTTGGGGGAGGAGGCGGCGGGCATTGTGCCTTGAAATTGTCCGCTTCAGTCAGCTAGAGGTCCGTTCACAATCATCTAGACGGCAGCCTCATCTCAATAGAGAAGATAGTTTACGCCTCATCAAGCCACCGTCCCAGCATATTGGCTTACAGGGCTAGATGACATCACAACTCCAGCGGGTGAGCAGTCTTAAGGTTCCGTCACGACAAGGATCAAGGGTTTACCAGAGCATCCAGACGCCACACCGTCCCATCGTTTCGTCCCGTCTTGGCCAAGACATGTTTGCGGCTTGGACCGCTGATCAATCACAGCAATGGACAAAAAGGGGCTTGTGCAAGACACTGGGTGCTTCTGTTCCCGATCTGGGTGGCTCGGTTAGCTACCCAACGATCGCTATCACGGGGAATCATCCCACTGGCCAGGCTATAGATGGCGCGCTGACGGGCTGAAAGGTTATCCCCGGGGAGGTCCGTGGCCTCCACAATCAGCTGCAGCGCATGGACTCCTGGGTCTTGGTTCTTGCGACAATGACTGTTGCTTGTCCTGCTGCTGCTGCTGCTAAATCGTAACAATCAAGGAGCCGAGGACGACAGGCGAGAGAGGCACTAAATGAATCGAGCAAAGAGTCCGTTCTGCAGAGGCTTGCTTGAAAGCAGCCTGCCGTAACAGCCATCTCAGGTTAACTATGGCTAGAACATCTTGCACTACCGCTAAGTACATTCTCCTATCAAGGCTGACACTACCGGTAGCTCTGAGCGATTAATTACAGCGCAACTTTGTACTGACGCCTCGATGTCTGTGCCCTTTCTCATTCCAGGCCTGGAACGGAACGGTTGTCTCGCAACGGCTGTCGCCATTCGAGAACGTCTTGGATATAACCCCAGCTGTCGTCGCCCTTGATGACAGCATCTCCTCCCGTTGCACAAGCTGTTTATCTCGTCACTCACCACTCACAGCTCAGAATGGCGTCGACCGACCCGAACGGCGCCGTCGCAGGCTATGGCGCGCATGTGACACCTCAAGGATTACTGGCCATCCTCTGGGTCTTGTGCGCCACAACTACCATCTTCGTGTCTCTGCGGCTCTTTATTCGCTTCCGCCAAAATCGTACGCTATTCCCAGACGACTACTGGGTATTTTTTGCCTGGATCAACATGTTCACCATGACTATCATACAAAGCGTATCGGCGGATGCTTCCTGGTTTGTGGCTCAGGTTCTACATGGCCGCATCGATCCTGACCCTGACGAGCTCTTCCAAAATATCAAGACATCCCAGCGCTGGAATCTTTTCGCTGGCCTGCTGTTTGTGGCCTCCGTTTGGTCCGTCAAGGGTTGCTTTTTGAGCATGTTTTTAAGGATCGTGCGCCCTATTCCCTGGTTGCTTCGTGCATGGTACTGCATTGCCGCGTTTACCATCATCGCTTGCATCACCATCGCCCTCTGTATCATTTTTACTTGCAGCCCTCCGTCTAGATGGTTCACCAGTGAGTTCGAGACGCCTTTTGACTGTCCGAATGTCCATGATTGCTTACACTCTAATCTTAGGTGACTGTTCAAACCCTAGCGAGGTCTGGATGCTGCAATTCGAGATCATCTGCTCAACTGCTACCGACATCACTACCGATATTCTTATCATGTCGATCCCGATCGCCGCACTGCCGCAATTGCAGCTAGATATTAAGAAGAAGATAGAACTCGCCGTCGTGTTCTGCCTAGGGTTCTTCGTTATCGCCGTCGCCATTATCCGCATGAAGCAGATAGTCAACGGCGACGTGGTTGATCTTTTCGGACTTGCTATATGGGGATGTGTCGAGACGTCGACATCCATCATCATCGCATCCATGGTGCCTTTAAAGAGTCTATTCGATCGGAAAGTGAAAAAGTATCATCGGAGCAAGGCATCGGGAGAGCGGTCCGGCCATGGCATCACAGGAAACGATGAGCCTCGCACCACTGTTGAGGCCATACAGCTGAGTAATATGCCCAAGTCCTATCACGGGCAGGGCGGCAATGCCATCCACGTGGAGAAGACGTTTACAGTTGACGGCGCTTCGACAGCCGGCAGTGAGAATGCCGAGTGCAGTGACGAAATTGCTCTTTTTAGTCCAAGAAGTATGTCCTAGCAATAATGGCGTTGCGTCGGATGGGTATGGTTTTCATACGCATACAATGAGGCATAGCTATAATAAGAGCTGTAATAAGAGTCTACAAATAATTTAATTCCACATCTAACAGCCTTCCCACTCACGGCCTTATTGCAGTAAGACAGCAACTGCCTAAGTCACAGAATGAACAGCTGAGAGGCCATTGACAGACATGATAGCGGGCAACGGCACTGATTAAACAAGCCCCAGGAAACACGTATAGCAAAGAATAGCGTGGACTAGTCAAACTAAGACCTCCCAAGACCATGGTCGGTTAAAGGGGCTGGATGAGCCAGTGGAACCAGTCTCTTGTGAACCCCTGACCTGTTCCTGTTGAGTAGTGAATCTGTTATCCGCAGATGGAGGGGGGCATTAGCGGGTGCATCGTGCCAGACCTGTTTGGGCTTATTATTAGCGCACGAATATGGAGAGCTAACTTGCAAGGATTCCACCTTTAACTGCGCTCCTATCATGGGCCTTATAATCAGTTGGTTGGGGAGACCAGTGTCACCTGGTCACGCTAAAGGGGCACACGTCGCAGTATTCAGCCACCTCCGCTTAGCTTTACTCTTTGAACCTTCCTTGACTCGAGCATCATTTGGGTACTGAGACCTGGCGCTGGGACCAAGTTGCTTAGTTTGACGGGGTTGAGCTAATTCATGACTGCTAGCCTTCAGATGAACGAGAGTTGAATATGAAACAAGTCTGAAGACGCCATCATCAACATCATTGGTGAGATTGCTACGTCATCTAGCTAAAGTGTTGGCGACGTTGATAGTAATTCTTTTTACTACAGGCTTTAGCGGAGCATCGATATTCAAGCTGTGAAGCTGTCAGTTAGTGTTACATGTCGCAAGCCAGACGGGCTTCTGTCTAACTTTGTCGCAGTAGAGGTTTTATAATGCGTATCCCATTCAAGCTCCACTCTCTTCGCATAGGTCTTCTAGGTCCAAACCTTCCATGCAGGATGCCGCTATGTATGATCCGTGAATAAGCTACAATGGAAGCAAGTTGCGACCAAATTGGGTCGCTCTATTTGTTGAACGGGGTTGATTCTTGTCGGTTATCCATCCACGGCAGTCTACATGATCAAATTACTCTATTTGAGTTGCCCATTGCCCTTTCAAAGGCAGAGAACTTTCTCATTTCAAGCATTATTCCAATGCGTATATAATTACGGCAATTACCTAATGGCAGGCTCTTATTTGCACGATTATAGCAGCAAGATCGATTCGTTATAGGTAATCTACACGGACTTATTCTACTCGTCTTAAAAAGCAAAGCTATTGCCAATACCCTTGACAAAATTCTGAGCCAGCAGCTTGTGAATAGCCTTGCCAGCGTGATATGTGTCGGTCCATAAGCAGTCATTCGAGCCATAGCAGGTAGAATCCTTAGCACCGTACTTGGCAAAATTATTCACAACGGTGTCGAAAGTAGGCTTGGTGTCAAAGACGAGAGCCTTCACACCCGAGTTGGACGATGCAAAGGTAACTGCACGGCTTTTTAGAGCCTTGTTGTAAGTCGTAATATCGGAGCGTAGTCTTGCCAAGTCGACTTCGGGTTGACCCTTCATTGCGGGAATCTGCTCGGCGAATGCTAGAGGACAAATCAATACGTTGTTATGAATAGCAGTAATGAGAAAAGACGTACGCGGGACAGTAAGCAGTGCAAAATTAGTCAGACCATGATCATTTACAAGAGTCTGCAGAAGCTCAAAGTATCGGTCAAGGGTCCTATCAATGGGAGCTTTGGTCTTTTTCCAGAAGGATTCACCAAGATCGTTGATCCCAATCCACACAGCGACAAGTGTATCGGCTTTGCTTATTTTGCTTGAGACATACTGTTTGTACTGGGCCACCTGATCATCAACGCAGTACTGTGCGTAAGTGCTGACAATTTCTTTGTCAACCGTGGCCCCAGTAACAGCAAAGTCGTACGTCAAAACTAAGGACGTATTGAGGGTGCTGGTAAGGTGGCCGACCCAGTTGAGGCCGTTAGCTGTTGTTTGCCCAGGCAAGCTGGGGTTACCAAGCGGGCTGGCGGCCGTGGGTAGGTTTCCTCCGGGCCAGAAGCCGACTGTCGAATAAGAATCACCACTAGGTTACGATGTTAACAGATGTGTTTGTCTCTTCAGCTCGCTTGACCTACAAAACGACCAAGTTCTTGGCCTTGCCGGCAGCTCTTGGCGCAGCTGGGCTAGCAAAGGCCTGAGACAGACCAGCTGCCAGGGAAAGGAATTGCGCCAGGGACTTCATCGTGTGAGAGAAGTAGAGTATTTTGCACCGGGCAAGACAGAATACGGAAAAGAAATCATTGAAATACAATGGACAGAGCCAGGCTTTACCTTTTATGGAATTTCGGAGTATGGAGCCCCGGGGACGCGCCCGAACGTTACAGGCAAATTATATGGATCTCGTCTCTGTTTCACGTTTTGTTTGCCCGATTGGTGGGATATGGGAGCCACATGGGATGATCGCGGCAAATTGTTTCGCACCATTAATGTTGTATTATTACGTTGCTTCAACCGCGGCAGTCAAACTTTCAAGTTACTCGAGTCCAAACAACGAAAGCATCGATAGCGCCGAAGTCGATCCTTGTTCTCTGTTGTATGCTGTCGGCTCGATGCTTGACAACATAGATCGGTGTCTACGTTTAGTATAATATGCAGGAGATAGTTTGAACATATGAGGTATGGGATAGTTTTAGATAAACTGAGGTAAGTTCGTTAAGACACTCGAGTGGTGGCTAGCCGCCTTTCGTGAACACCCCGGCAATGATGTTGTTATTAAATAACTATGCGCTTTGTACTATATTGCCCCTTTAGCTGTGCAAGTGACCGCGTGATTAGATTTTTAGATCTACGCGTAGGCTTCCCAGATCATTATTGCGCCCAATTACTCATCCGGCGCCTGGTGCGAACGACTATACTAGCCAAGACACAATATTCAATGGGCAGCTTAACACAGTTTTATAAATTACGAGGAAGTTTAGACAATATTTTTTATCCTAGCTCACCAAACAGATTCGTTGGGACTGAGGTACGAAGTGCCAAATGTGCGTGCATAGGGAAGAATTTACGACACTCACCCTAGAGCAACACAAATTTGAAGGTAGCAAGTGGTAACTCAAGTTCTGTCAAGTTAGTAGGATAATACATTTTACCACCATACTATGATTACTGCCTTGATCTCTGAGGTCTTCTTAGGGTAGACTGCGGACTGCGGTTGCGTTTGTGTCAGCATGCTACCATCTGTATTTCGTTCTGTTTGAATACGTTCGGTACTAAGATTCTTAAGAAACAGACTTGCCATGCGCGAGTCCTGATGGGAAGAAAGCCTACTTATCGGAATAGTTAAACGTGAGAGAGAATCACTATAAGTCTTACTCGCTCATTAACCTTGATATGTCGCGAAAGCCCACGCCTTAGGCCGGATGTATCCCGTGACTCCCAGTCAATGACCGAGACCGGATCCGGGATCTCGGAAAGCCGATGACCCCACCTTCCGAAAAGGACAATAATTTACTGAGCGGCATGACGTTGCTACAATGCATGTTCACCCCCTCATACTCAACATTGCTTCCCAAACAACCCCCAGCAAAGCAGCGATGGCTCGTGAATCCCTCGAAAACATCTCGTCGACAATCTCGTCATCTATTGACTCACACTTGGAGTCGATCAAATTCATCAACCACGAGGTTTTTATTCCACTTCTCACTCACCAGTCATCACATGCCTAACAGCAAAATGGCCAGATTCACTCCAACCCCGAACTCGCCTACGATGAGCATCACGCCCACTCAGTCTTCGCCTCACTTCTTTCCTCGCCTCCCTTCTCAAGCCTCGGCATCACCACCACGTCCCGCGCATACGGCGTCGATACCGCCTTCTCAGCTGACTTTGGCTCTGGTGGCCATCTCATCGTCTTCAATGCTGAGTACGACGCCTTACCGGACATAGGCCACGCCTGCGGACACAACCTCATCGCATCCTCCGCCCTCGCTGCTTTCATCGGCGTAGTCTACGCGCTCAAGACTTCAGATCAACCAGGCCGTGTGCGTCTCCTGGGTACTCCTGCGGAAGAAGGGGGTGGCGGGAAGCTGCCGCTCATACGTGCAGGAGCATATGCGGATGCAGCAGCATGCCTCATGATTCATGCGGGGCCACAGTATCTTCTCAAAGACGATAGTGTAACCGGAGTTGCAGCGGTCAAGATGCTTGCGAATGTGAAATGGCGTGTTCACTTCCAGGGCAGCACGGCGCATGCGGCTATGGAGCCTTGGAACGGAGTAAACGCCCTCGACGCCGTGTGTCTTTCTTACAATGCCGTATCCATGTTACGGCAGCAGATTCGTCCGCACGAGCGTATACATGGCGTCTTCCTCGAGGCGGGCGATCGGCCAAATGTGATTCCAGGCAAGACCAGTGTTATCTACTACGGTAACCCCCCTTACTCCTTTCAATATCTGGTCCGAGATAAGGATGGATATGAGTCTTTGGAGTGATGGCTGACGATAGGCAGTTCGTAGTGACACCCTTGCCGGGGCTGAGCGCCTCTGGGCCCGCGTGAAAGCCTGCTTTGACGGTGCTGCCTTGGCCACTGGTTGCGCTGTCTCATACGAGGCCATAAACTCGTACGCCGACTTGCGCTCCTCGTTGCCCCTCTGCCATAGCTTTGTATCAGCTATGGCTTCTATCGCGTCAACATCTTCCTCTGTCGTTCCAAGCACTGCCACTACATCCGCTGATACCAGGGACAAGAATGAAACCGTGTCGTTGAATGAGCCATCTGACTTTCTCGCCGGCTCTACCGACATGGGAAACGTCAGCTATGTTTGTCCCGGGTTTCACGGTGCTTTTGGTATCGACACAGTCCATGGGCAGGGCAACCATACTGCTGGCTTTGCTGACGCATCAGGGCAGGACAAGTCACTCACTAGGGCGGTTGAATGGGCCAAAGGGATGGCTATTGTAGGGTGGCGCGTGCTAACTGAGGATGCTTTTGCACAGGAGGTGAGAAGTGAGTGGGAAGAGGATATGAGACGCGCTACGCAATCATGAGACTGGTTTTAGGGAAGAACAAGCTGAAGAGATTATGCTGTTTATCTATCTGATCAAGGACGATTGGAATCTTACTGCTAAAGTGAGTTAACCTGTTCAGTGGAAGTTCTTTGGATGGTGAAGCTTTCTATAGTTAGAGACTTGGACGTCAGAGTACAACGGTTATCACACTCATATTGAACAGCATGTGCCCTACAATCTGCCAATTTCTCCCGAAAACTCTCTGTAAGCACTCGCCTGGCCTTATTACTATTCACATCCCTTTTCATCTAGCCCATTACCGAGTCCCACCAACGACCCTCACCGACGCTTTCCGCAAACTCGGCCGACGCTTAACCCCCTACACTAACAAGAAGTCGGACACCATGCTCAACGACTCAGTAATCATGTCAACCAGGCGTGTTGCCAGATTTCGAAGCTGAGACTCGATTTTCCGAGTTGCTGGTGCCGCTCTTTGCGAGTAAGCTGATCATTATACCCAACCGTGGCTGCCGCTGTCTTTACGTAGCCGAGTCTCTCAAGTCAAAGAGCGAACTACCTGATATTACCAGGAGCTAATTATCAGGAAGAACATGAATTGTTTAATACCAGATTGATGAGACTTGTTAATCTATTGAGAAGGTTCCAACTACGTTTGCTTTCATCTCCGCCCTCCCCAATTGTCGGTTGGTTAACTAGAAGTTCAGCTGCTATAGATGAGGACAATAGCCAATGATCAAGCCGCTAAAAACTATCCTGCATCAAGGAGACGGGTCATATATACCACCACCAAGACATATTAATCAAGATTTGCACAAGTTTTGTGACCAAAGCTAATAAGTTGCAGGAAAATTACAAGGCTTGATTAATTTATAGATTGGTAGCCTGGCATACAACAAGCAGACAATGATTCAACATGTTCGTTGGTCAGCTCGAGTTTTGGCATAGCACAAAGATCTAAGACCTCGCCTGGTTGCTTGATTCTTGGGTACCGTTTGGTCAAATAAGATCTGATTGACTTACTAGGACGGACTTACTTTTACAAGGCAATGGAGCGAGCTATAAGTATTATGATCGGGGCTAATCCTTTCCCCAATATTAACTACGAATCCCACCATATACAGCTTTAATTTCCCGGTCTGAAGCTGGGCTTGAGCTGGACGAGGCGACGCTAAACTGCCTGTCTAGGTTTAGCTACGGCTAAAATGAGGACTTTCTTCGGAGTTTCTCTGGGCAATTAATTATGATTTCTTCAATCTTTCTCAACTCCGCCCTTGTGTAGCCCAAACCCCCTCTTAAGCTTCAGTTCAGCTGCTATAGAGGACGACCATTTGAGGGCGCGGTTCACCGCTGCTAATAAACTCCTCGGAAAAGATACGGTGGGCGCCCTGAAGGAAGCTCTTAAACAATTCAAGGATATATTATACCTCTTCCAAAGGGATAAATTAGTATTAAATAAAGAAGCGCC